>BMAT01008564.1:209314-222139 GCA_019649035.1 Elysia marginata | reverse complement strand
CGCTAGATTTAAACCTGCGAAAGATGGCATTGAGGCTTTACTGATCAAACAAACAGCCCATTGAGTTTGGGGAAAAACTTAGAAATATGAGGCTGCAGTGATTGTTGTGCTTTAGGAAAACTGAAAAGAGCCCAAAGATGCCACTCAAAATTTCTCAAAATAACTGAAAATCTTGACGCTATGTTCTCGATTCAATAACTTATAGTATACAAAACATGTCACTTAGGGGCATGGACACTGCATTTTCTATGTGGCCAGTGAGGACCTCGTTCAAATTTGTGTGTTCATTCAGTTTCTCAGGCTTAAAAGTCGGAAAACAGGAAAATGGCATCTATGGTCAGACTGGAGAGAGAGAGAGAGAGAGAGAGAGAGAGAGAGAGAGAGAGAGAGAGAGAGAGAGAGAGACAGACAGACAGACAGACAGAGAGAATAGATAACAAGAATTAAGAAAGAGAGAGAGAAAGAGAGAGAGAGTGAGAGAGAGAGAGGGAGAATAGATAACGAGAGTTAAGAAACAGAGGTAGATAGATAGAGTAAGATCAAGAGAGAGAGAGAGAGAGAGAGAGAGAGAGAGAGAGAGAGAGAGAGAGAGAGAGAGAGAGAGAAAAAGATTGAGTTGTAGGCAGGAAATTGAAACCCATAAGACTACAATGTAAAATTGTAATGAAAAACGTGTAATCCCCACCAATGAGCTGCCTACGTAGATCTACGGCAAATCGATAAATTGCCAATCAAGGAAAGTACATTCAAATATGCTATAACAGTTTAACACAGCAATAAAACTCATTGACCCTGCAAGCTCAAGTGTAACACTACAGTTTAAATTAACTGCATTGCATAATTTGATCAGTTGATCATCTGCTATCAATGCCATAAGCTAGACATTCAATTATCTTATACACGTAGCTTAATTTAAACAACTGATCATCTGCTATTGATGCCATAAGCTAGACGTAAACTGATCGGCCAAAGTGTGAAGTAAGTCAACATAGCAGTAAATTAAAATCGCTTTTGTTGTTCCTGCTGGAAACTGTTAGCGACAGGTGGATGAGTGGAGAAACTTGACAAGTGCAGAACTAGCCTACCCCCCCCCCCTTTACATGGAACCTCTCATGCGCGCTAGACATGGACTAGTAAGCAGAAAAGGGCTGGCTGGTGTTTTAGCCTAAATATTTGAATAGAATGGAAAGCTGTAGTTAGGACATCCTCTGCTGCACCCTGACGGATCCCAAATCTAAAGGGATAAGTGAGGTGAGGTGAGGATTCCAAATCGAAGGGACAGGTGAGGTGAGGATCGGAATATCCTCTGAGCTGGTCCCAGCTGCTTATGACGGTTTATCACAAACACACACTTGATCAACTGGATCCAGCAGTTCAAAATTCTCATTTCAGTATTTCTCACAGCATTTCAGTACTTAAATACATGAACAACATGCAAACGAGATTGTTAAAATTATTAAAGTAGTCATAATTACGAGGTTTTTTTTCCTTGATATTTCATTTCCTCTCAATTCAACTTCGATTAGAACAATGATTGAAGAGCATTTTGGAAAAAACAATGACTTGCTAGATTTTTGCTAAGAGACTATAACGAATGAAAGACAACTTCCCTCCTCTATCACTAATAATAGCTGGTATTCCGAGAAGATAGCTTATTTGGAGAGAGAGAGAGAGAGAGAGAGAGAGAGAGAGACAGACAGACAGACAGACAGACAGAGATAGAGAGAATGTAAGTGAATTGACTTTTATTTCAATTTTACAAAGGTAGCAAATTAGGCACATGCCTTTTTTATTTGGCCGTTAAATACAAGCAAGTTTTTTTAAAACCAATAAAACATCTGAAAACCATTAAAGAAACTGTACAAATTGGAAAGCATATGTAAGCTAAGCACAGTTATGTGCATTTGATAGCATAATGCATTCTTACAATTAGTTCAATTGTTATAAACAATACACGTGAGAGAGATGCTGGAGATGATGATGATGAAATTGGTGATGGCGATGATAATGATGACAACGATGATGATGATGACAGAGAGATAGAGAGAAAGAGAGAGAGAGAGAGAGAGAGAGGGAGAGAGAGAGAAAGAGAGAGTGAGAGATCACATGCATGAAGAGGAGCAGAACAACTGTTTTTGATAACTTAATGTGGTGAAATTGCATTTGGTCATCATCCATGGTAGAGAAAATAGATGAAACAAAACAAAAAATAATAACAATGATAAGTTATAATATTAACCCCAGACCCAGACCATATCCAGTCATGTGATATAAAAAAAAATTAGTGACAGTTTTTATTTGTCTTTAATTAGCATTAAGCTACTCCAAAGTCTTGCTGCTAGCCCTATAACTTTAAAAACAAAAAAATGTCAAGAACATGTTCAAAACATTCGTAAGTCTCTTCACTGGCTCTCAACTGTCTCACAATTCCAATAGACAATTTTAAAACATTACTACATGAACTAGTTTTTAAGTGCTTGCATTACCGGTACCAAGCAACAACCTACTTATAATATGTATAGAGACAAAAAATAAAGAATGTATATATACGTACGAGAGGAAATTCACTGTGTTGATTTATTCCTTTGTTATTTTTCTTTTGCTTACTTCATCCCAACGGATTGAATCTTTGCTATCTTTGTTATTTTAAAACTATGAGACAGAACCTTGTTAATTAACTGATTTAAATGAATAAATAAAGGACTTTTTTGTAAAATTTATTTATAACCATTTCTGCTTAAGTCGATCTACTGGGGAAATAACCTATAACATCCCTTAAAGTGAGAAATCTAGTTTTGTGCAAGTATTTATACTTAATTGTCACCATGGGACACCACACCCAAATTCAAGAGAACTTTTCAACAACTTTTCATTTCAAACAAGAAAATTCTGTTGTATGCTTTTATAATCTCATGTAATGATATAAATAATGTTTGTGAACGAACAACATATCCGTTAAGTTTATACATGTATATATTTTATATAACAATGCCACTGAGCCAATTTTTTCTGCGGATGTTAGGCGCTATATAAACAAATTGCTTTTTTGTTAACTGAAATTCAACTCAGACAACTTTGACATTGGTAGAGTAGACAGCTTTGTAGAATATAATATGTCTTGCAACTAATCAAAATGAGTTTTAACTCGAGACTGAAAAGTAGTAAGATAGGGTATATCAGATAAGCTCATTTTCTCTATTTTCCAAAACAACAAACAGAACAGCTCTATCATGTTTCTGTATAAAGTTATAGCCATTTGAAGTCGGCAAGGTCAGGACTTATGAAATTTTGGAAAGGGGAGAAAATTGTGTTTCAAGTTTAGACAACTATAAAGGTGTTAGGTCCTTTGCAACCATACAAATTAAAATTGAACACATAAAACATCAAACTCGAACATGATCCAGGTATGAAGACTGTTTAGAAATGTTCTAGCATCAATATCTACAATAAAAAAATTTTTGACTTCTGAACACCCACTAAACTTTTAGAGTCTATATCTCAAAACTAGGCTGTGCGACTTGAAGATTAATCATTTTTTTGGATAGAATGCGAGACCCATCACAGAAGATAAGGCTAGCCTTACCTGTCCTCATGGTCCGTCTGGCCATTGTTCATGCCGTGAGACGCCTGGGCGTAGATGTTGTACATGTTGTTACCAGCACCAGGCCCTGGTCCATGTTGAGGAGGTTGAGGGGGTGGGGCTACTGGTGGTGGCTGGCGGTATAGGTCTTCAGGGGGACATGGAGTGAAGACATTGATGAATCATATAGACAAAAAAAAACTTGTCTTTATAAAAAAGAAAGAGGTGGAGTCTGGATATTTCAAAACCGATAGGAACACAATTTAACTTCCAGGTCACAGACTTACAGACTATACTCTTGGGAACTCTTAAAGAGTTGGAAAAGGCCAACAGCATCAACAAACTGTGTGAAGGTAGTCACCTAAACATTGTGAGTAGTTTGAAACAAAGAGAGCGTGGCTTGTCTCTTTGTTTGTTATTTGGTGGGACTTACAATCAACTGTATTAATTGTAAAATGATTGTTTATTAAGAGAAAAAAATAAGAACTAAAAAAGCATTTTACATTATGCATCCCTTAGAGGATTAAATCTGCTCTTATCAAAATGAGGATTTAGTTGACTGAAGTGAAAAAAACATCTGATTTGTGACCCTTACTCCCTGGGTTCAATTCCCAAAGTAGACAAGAAGAAAAATTAAGTAAAAAGCCAGCAGGGAGGTATCTTGGAGTCGCGACGTATCTGTGACCCAGCCCTCTTAGACTATTAGGATGTAAATGGCCGATGAAAAAAAAACATCTGTCAATGACGCGAGGCTGTTAGCTTTATTTAATACTATAATTTTCTTAGAAATAACATTTTTTAAAGATTTCATGACTAGAATTTCAAGTAGTTTACAGGCAGCAGAAGGAAGGGCAACTCTCAAATAGGCCTATATAAGTGAGGGTAGTTCCACTTTATATTAGGTGCCTTGAGGTATTACTTGCGAGCAAATGCTGAATTCTGTCTTCATTTTTTTTCTTATAATTTGAGCTGAAATCCAAATGTATAACCCCCCCCCCCCCCCCATCCCCCCCCCCAAAAAAAAAAAGAGAGAGAGAGAGGTACGTACTGTTCAATGTTTCCAGCGCAGTGAGCATTGCCTGAGAGAAATTCTCTGCATCTTGACTGGACGTGAAGTTGAGGCCGTAGACCTGCCGACTGTCACGCCACTGGTGGAATGTCGGGGTTGCCTGATTGTACTTCAGCCCCTTCAGGATAGCACAGTTGATCACCACCTGGACAGTGCAACACAAACAAAGATGCATTAGCACAGGAGTCATACGGAAAAAAATCCAAAAGGCGAGACATTGTGAAAGGTAAAGAATGGTTTCATATAGCACCTAATCCATAACAACGCTGTAAGCTCTTTACATGGTTCCCCAACAGGCCATTACCAATCAAACTACCTTATTAACTCATAAAGAAGCAGCTGTTTTAGTGCATCTATCTAGCATAATGATTAGATTTTTCACCCCTATAGCTGCATACTCATTGAATGCATGAGTTTGGAAAAGAATTTTGTGTTCATAACTTTTCTCAAGGACAAAAAAAAAGTCAACCTGCCAAACCAAGGGCGCGAACACCAGACCTCTTGGTCTGACTTATGGGGCTGAAAAAAACATTTTTAGAACTTGTATTATGTTATGAAATCTTCCATGGATCAAGGGAAAGACTGAGAAGGTAGCAAAATATGAAAATGAGGTTAAGGGCTTATTTAAGGCAAAAACCTATGACATGTGTGATTTGCATATGTTTGGACAAGAAGTTATTGTCAATTCAAGACTGAGAGTGAAAACAGCATTTAAAACTTTAAAATAAACGAGACAGCAAACTCTTCATGCATCAAAACATACTTTTAATGTCGAACAGCATTTTGTCAACAAACCGCAGACACTTATCAATTAAAAAATACACCATCTAGTTTGCGGTATAGAATATGACTCCTAAATTGCCTGTTTTATCTGATGCCTGATGCTAACACCCTATCCAGCTTAAGCCTAGCAATAAATTGATGAAATCCTTTTGAAGATTAATCTTTTCTTAAGTTTAAACAAATCTTTTTCACTTTTCAAGAGCAAATATATAGCGTAGGCTGTGATATAGCAACAAATCTGAAACAAATAAATTGCTTCGCTCACCACGAAGGCCATATCTAAGGCTCAGAATTATCCCCTCCCACTTCGCTGCTTTTTCAATATTTTTACTGGATATACCCAATCTTTTTTGAAAACAGTAATTAGACCTTTATGATTACATGTAGTCTTGAAAACTTGTTCAGTTAGACAATTACTGCTTGGCATGTGTAAATGCTTGGAAGTTTAGCCATAGAGCCCTAAAATGAAGGTGTCTTGCTAAAGAGACCCTCAGTTTAACACGTGGACAACACTCAACCAACAAATCTCATAAAGCTCCCTTGTCCTCATTGCTGCTTGTTTCAAAACTCCCATGACCAAAAGTCTCTTTCTCTAAGCTTAGCTCTGTCCATGTTTACAACACTTGACTAACACATCTCTAAGTCCTTTGGTGACTTGATTCAAAACTCCCATGGGCAACAACCAACCATAATAGAGATTATATTATAATCTAAAATCTCTTATAATAATTGCCCCATTTTTACCCCCCCCCGGCCAGAATTCTCATCGTAACCGGGTCTACTGTACCTCATGGTCCTGTATCTTCCTGCCGACCACCCTGAAGGTGTTGTTCACGGTGTGCTGGTAGATCTGCACCTTGGAGATGCCCTGTGAGCTGCCGCTGGGGACCCACTTCTTGTTGCTGTCATCGTAGATCATCACCGACGCCCGCGACGAGATGATTGGAACTTCACTGGGGAGGCACAAAAACAAATACATCATTTCTTAGCAAGGGGGACTACCGTGGGCATGCTATGAGATAGACAGATAAGGGGAATAACTTAAATGTTGTCTTCCGTTGTGTCTGTAAAGTTCAGTTTGACATAGGTTTATACCTCGAGGAATACCTGCAATGTATGTCCATAACAAAATTGTATTGTAAGATAGTCAACCTGGTTACATTTGGTGCGACTTTAATCTTACCCTTCAAGTTAACAATCACTAAGAGAGGTTGAACAAACACATTTTCATGGCAAAATGGCAAAAGCCATGCTTCGTTGAGAGGCTACTGAGTCGAATGATCAAATCTAAAAAAAAAGCGGGAAGTATTTTACGGTGTTCTTAGTTAAAGCCAACTTCTATCCCGTTCTGTTTCAGAAATGAGAGTTTCAATACATCGTTTACACATAGTTCAAAGCTCTAACCGTGGGCTCCCGGCATGTCATTTCTAACTAATGTACCTTATAAACTCACACAGAAGCAACCATAAAAAACCCCAAGCACGGTAACAAGATCCTCAGCTCCACGGCTAACCTCTCAGTAGGACTATAGAGGCTATTCTCTAATACTTCGAAACAAACGAGCAAACAGAACACTATGATTTCAAACTAATAAAAGTTTAAAACAACATTTTACCGCCATTCTAGAAACTTTGCTGCGGATTGAGCAACAGGCGGGTTACTCATGAAACCAAGCGACTTGTGCTTCGATACCACGGCATAAAGATGAGAGATAATGCTAACTTCAACACGGGCAATTAACACCCCAGCCAGACCAAACTTGCCTAAGAGATAGAAAAACGATCGAGCATATTATGCATCGATTAAATAATTGTAAATACACTGTACTGAAGTACCTTTCAATCTCCATCCATACAGGAATCATGCTATACTGTATTTAAAACTATAAGAAAATGTTTTATGTCCCCCACAACGTTTGATGCTTTAATGCAATTTTTAACGTTTAGAAGCTTGGGAAAAACGCATGGTTCTAAATGCCAGCAGAGTCTTGTAGAGTAAAAAATGCGACATCAGACGAATTTGGAATGTTTAGGACACTAAAAATAGAACGCCAGTTGGAATTTGGAATTTTATTCTTTTAACCTTAAGTGCACTAAGAGAGACTGAGAAAGCCCACTCGGAAACCTGCCCTTCAATGCATGCATCAAACCGAGATGCGTGTCGGCGAAAACATTCCCACGTTTTCCACAATATTTTTTCTTTTCTTTCAGAACAAAGAGATTAAGCATAAAAATTAGGAAATATAGCGACTCTAGAATTTTTTAACATAATTCAATTTTTGCTCAGTTTTTAAGCACACTTTAAAAACTCATATAAACCGAGTGTCATCTCGTTTTTGAAAACTACTCGGGACAAGCGTGCACGTTTTGCTCACACTTAGCATGTTCGTTCTGCTTGCTGAGCAGTCTAAACCAGAAAAAAAACCATCGATCATTACAGGCCTGATATCTAGTTCCTTCTCAAAGACAAAGCTCAAAGTAGCTGTATTAAACAAACAACAATTTATGGATGAAACGCAGCAAACAAACAAAAGTTGCCAGGAGGAGAGAAATGAATGAAAACGCGCATACCCTTAAAACAATAACATGGCAGGATGAATAATTTATAAAACCATTGTGTAGCTTCCCCCTCTCTCTAGTTCGGCCAAAAGAGTGATAATGTTTAAAGATCGAGGTTGGGTGGGTGTCGGCAATTAGATTACTGCAACATGAACCGTGCACTATACTTCCTGTGGGCTGAACATTGAAGATAAATGTATCAAAATTTGTGAGAGCATCATAAGAAAACAGCGGGAACATTTTGTTAAATTTGCCGTGGTAGCCTTGTGAAGGAGTGTGTGAGCGAATGAGTCACGACTTCACTATGGTGGTCTCACACACGACTAAGCGGCGGTGACCAACTTTGGTGCCACTCACAGCCACGATACTAATGAACTGACACGCCAATGTGATGATAACTCGACTTAACACACTGAAAAAAAAATTGCTCAGCAAATCGGTAATCGCTAGTCTAATTATAAGGACACATAATTATATTACGCTAGATTATTCCAATTTCCGGAGGGCTTTCCTGGTCAAAAGACTAGAACAAATCAAACGGAACACCCGTCTTTGAACCTCTGGCAGGTATCGATGTCTTAATTATGCGATACGCGCTTTGTTAATGATTGTCATTTCACGATAACCATCAGCTGTACCGTAACTCGTAAGTCATTGAAAACAATGAAAATACAAAAATACAGATTTTAACTTTAGTAATCACATATGAATGAAAATTCATAAAAGTAACAGAAGTATCAGCGCCGAAAAAGTTGACTTCAATTCACCCACAGTGTTACTATTTCCGGTTGCGGCATGTGAAATCGGCTCCTATTGTAATATACAATAGGGCTGCTGGGAAATGTGAGAGACACAATATAAAAACACATTATTAAAAAAAAAAGATAAAGACGATGCGAGTGAAGCAGGCAAAGGAATAATAAAAGGGTTCAAAACGTAACGATGTATAAACAGAGAGTTCAATCTAACCCCATCATTCTGCCCAAGCGCCAGTACAAACAACCCACAAGCAGTTATGCTCTTTCGTGTTACGATGATATGGCAGACATAACTCTCGATAAAACACCGACGATTACAGCTGCAATAAAAACCAATAACAATAACCAAAGCAACAAAACCCACACAAAATTTCCCATAAAGCCATGAGTTTGAAATATATATATTCCATTTTATTTTTCACTGACAAGGAAGTTGCTAGGGGTGCTTTCCCCCGGCTATTGCAAGTTGCAAGTTCCGCTTGGCTCTTTGTACGAGACCATGATTGGAGCAGGGGCCCTTCAATCACGACAACACGGAAGTAAGAAAAACAACTACTAGACTCCTAGACGTTTAGAATGGTAGCGACAGTTGAGAAGTAGAAGAAACGACGCAGTTTCCATTACAGAAGCAAAAATAAATACAGTGGAAACCACTTAAAGTCAACACCTTTAAGGGAAACTCTTGCTAAAGTCAACTCTGTTTGGCAGTCCCAGTTTGCAATGGTTAAAGTCAACTCTTGCTTAAAGTCAACACCTTTTTTCGGCCCCGAGGTGTTGACTTCATCAGGATTCCACTGTAACATTCTTGGATCCTATTTGTTTTGGCCAAAGTGATTAAAGCTACACGTAAATGATATCTACTAAAGATTGTTGGGAATCGAACTTAATAAATTTCGGGGAAAAACGGTCCAGGGTCCGTTGAAAAAAAGGCATTTATGTTATATTGTTTTTAAAACTGTACTGCGTGGCTGTGAGAAATAAAGTTTAGAATAGGGCGTGAATCAACTTTAGGGCACAGACTTTAATAATGTTTGTCACAGCATAGAACTAATCAAAGATTATTTACATGCATCAATGCTTTGGTAAACATCTAAGAGATCCCGTTAATGTTTGAATTGATACAAAATAAGGAGTTAGATTGGGAAGTCCACATTATTTTTGTAAATTTGGGTGCTTGAAGGAATTTGTATTAAAAAAAACAACAAAAAAAAAAAACCTAAGAAAAACAACTACAAACACACACACACACACAAAGACTATTGTGTAGTTGAAAACCGGATACTCCGGCCAGCTGTGCAAAGGGAAACCCTGTTCGTGCGTCCTGAGCTAAATTGCATTTGTGACTATAAAAACAGTCAAATAATTGATATACAAACGCCCATCAAAACATTTCAAGTCAACCTTGTTCTAAAAGGATATGAAATGCTTAACAAAACCAGCTTTAATGATTGATTAACACATGTACTATTAATAGTTATAATAATAAGAAGAAGATCGATCAAAATGACCTAGTAGTTGTTGTAGTTGTTGTAGTAGTAGTAGTAGTAGCAGCAAGAGTAGTAGTAGTAGTAGTGGTAGTTGTTGTAGTAGTAGTAATAGCAGTAGCAGTAGTAGTAGTAGCAAGATGAGTAGGGGTAGTGGTGATGGTAGTAGTAGTGGTAGTAGTAGTAGCAGTAGTAGTAGTGGCAAGATGAGTAGGGGTAGTGGTGATGGTAGTAGTAGTGGTAGTAGTAGTAGTAGTAGTAGCAGCAGCAGCAAGAGTAGTAGTAGTAGTAGTAAAAGTAGTAGTAGTAGTAGTAGTAGTAGTAGTAGTAGTAGTAGTAGTAGTAGTAGTAGTAGTAGTAGTAGTAGTCCTGGTAGTTTTTTGAAAAAAAAGTTACAGATGGCATGCTAGGCAATGCATTTTGCGCAATAAAACGCAAAAATTATCGCCATACTGAACACGATTTCTCGAACACAATCTCTACCTAACTAGCTCCAGGCCTAGGCTCTACTCTTCAGCAAAGAAAAGATGGGTAGAAGTAAGCCACTGGATGAACCAAACCGCAGCGCTAATGAGCCCTGGGCACACAGACACGCTACTCATTGACCTAGCAGGCTATTACAGCGGTGGTGGCTTCAGTCCAGGAAACTTTTGATTCGAGCCGTCGACGTCATTATCAGGGAAACCTGTTACCGGCCAATGAGTCAAAAATGTTGACAGTCACAGGTCTGCCCGTCTGCCATGTTTTGACGTGAGAACCCAAAACTCGGTGGGTTTTGTCCTAGATATTAGCCAACACCCAAACTTACACGTTTGTCGGCTCAAATGAAAAAAAAAACCCCACAAAAACGGAGCACTAGAGTTCTAACAATCTATCTCATTAAAGTGGTTGGTATAGTTCGGACAAGTTAAAAATCAACAAGTACTAAGCCGTTACGGGCCAGCCCAAAACAAATTATTCACAGGAACACATTATAGGAATTATGACATCTGCCCATGGTGGGCGTGGTTTTGGCATGTACTGAAACGGTCTAAGTTTACATTATAAAATTTAATAAACACAGACACTGGAAACTACAACGTGAAAAGCCAATTTTTACACTAACTTGCTGTCAATAACATTTGATTGACCGAGAGAATGAGCTGCAGTAGAGTACACTAAACACAACGAGCCCATCTGTACACGTATTGATATGAAGGCAAATTTAGATGGAACGTCAATAGCTAGGTACCAAAATGTTCTTCAAAAAACATGAAGGAGAGGCTGCAATGATGCTCTCTACAGCACTATCATGAATATTATGTTAGGTTAGGTTGTTTGAATTTTAACGTCTCTTTTCCACTACAAGGTTATATCAGAGACGGCGCTTGGGACAATTGAAAGCATGCTGCCACACTGTGATGTAAGGAGCGCTTGCATACACCAAACCCAGTCACATGATCTTGACACCGGGCCGACCAGACTTAGCACTAAATCCATAATCCAAGACACTAGGCGGATCAGCTGCTAATACCAATTTTAAAGTCCTTGGTTTGAGTCGGCCGAGGATCGAACCACGCACCTCCCGATCTCGCAGCGTGTCTTCACAACTGAATGCTCACACACAAACACACACAAATCAACAGCAAACAAAGCAATCAAAATATGCCAGAGGATACGAAAGTAGAAAGGATTGGAGGGCGCGGCGGAGTAACTAGGTTCCTACAAGCGTAGTATGAGTTAATAACTCCACCCCCCCCCCTTTTTTTCCACCGAACCTTTAATTGAATTGAGATAGCATAATTAATTATGTTTAAAATCTTACAAAAAATTCGAAGAAATAGATCGAAATGATACTTGTGTAGGGCCTATACATTTGTTACCACTGAGGCTGGCTGGCCTATTACTTTGACCGGCTTGAGAAACTGTTAAACCGCCTCATCCGTTTTTATCGTGACAAACACAACCTGAACTGAACACAGGCCAGCATAACTGAACGCCTTGATCTAGTCCAGATAAGAAAGGGCGGGAGGGGGGGGGGGATCATATATGTAGGTCTATCGTCTGTCCGCCAGTAGCCTAATTAGATCTATACGGTTTTATCTGAACCAGACCAACACCTTCCTCCCCGACCAATGATGTCACGACCAAGTTCAAACTCCGGGCAGCGCCGGCGGGGTCAGTGTTCAGCCGAGGTCAGACCATAACGTGCGAAAGAAGATGCACCGGTTTTTTGTTTAAAACCTAAGGATACATGAGGTGGAGTGGAGTGGGGTGGGGTAATGATTTGAACACCCCAGAGTTTAAAAAATTTGTCTAGAGTGTTGAAAACAACTTTGACACAAACTTCTTGCATCAAAGCCGCGACGCTTCAGCGAAAGGTCAACATGTACACAAAATACTTTTATGTTCCCACTATATAAATTTATTAAAACAATATTTTTAGACGTGTTGAGTTTGATGGCACACCAAGCTAAGCTGCTCTCCGACGTTATATTTAGATAACTTTGGTGCACGCTGGGACACTGGGGAGGTATACTCTCTTGTTTCACGCCAATTGTTTTTAAGTTCAGTAATGCTACTATAAAACAACACAAGGATACCCCCCGGGGGG
>BMAT01008564.1:158362-169445 GCA_019649035.1 Elysia marginata | reverse complement strand
ACTGAAGAAGGAAAAACCCTTCAAACAAAAATTACATGTTCTTTGATATGGACAGCCAAACGTTAGAGCAAGAAATTGCAAAAGCAGCATTTTTGCAGTTTTGACATTTGATACAATTTACAAATGTAGTAGATTTTTGACATGTGACTAGTATAGGCATGGGACAACTGAAACTTGTGACACTGACAGTCTTTAACACCGTCCTAGATCTTCTAATGCAGCCAAGGACTCAAAATCTCAGCCATTTCCAAGTGAGGCGAATAACACTTATTTATTTTATACTGTATACATCAACACAGCGGAACTTAAGAATAGCAGGATTATTTACCTTGCCCGAAAGTATAATTATTATTCAATATATTATTGTAGTATGGTTAATGTGTATAGGCATGCTCTATTGTAAGTGTAATAACTAATATTGTCATCTCTACAGAGAGGCTTTGCCTCAGTCAATGAAGCTAACCTGTTGGCACTAAGCATCTACTAATATTATGATATTAAACCCCATTTATTTTTAATAATAATACAATTCTTTAGATAGTAATTCCTCTGAGATGGTGCTGTGACAAGTTCATTTTGCTCTTTTATTAAAAGTCTATAATAAAGTAGATAAAAATATGTGGTGTAAAATTAGAATTCCCAACTGGAATTTTTGTTTTTTTTTAGGTCATTTTTTTCTTGTTCTCATACAAATATTGATGCTGTACACTCTCTCAGTATTTCACTATTAATGTATTATTGGTAGTACTACTTGACAATTAGAAAATTTTAGCAATGGGTTAACTGTTTTTTTTTGCGATTAGTCTCAAATCGTATCAGTCGCAAAATTTGGTACTTAAATTGAAAATTTTGGCATTTTTATTGCAAATTGCAGCAATTTTTCTGGGTTTCAAATGGCAGAAAACTTCTCTCAGCAAACTAACGTTCAACAAGCAGGGATGGGCACTTTCAGGATTTGTTTCCATTTTGAATAAGAAAAATCCTTAACTGAAGAAACAAACATTTTTTCTAGTAAATTCCTTATACATGTAAATGGAAAAGCAAATCTAACTGCCGTATTGACTATACTGTTTATATGAGAATTGCATGAGAAAACTCTGAAATAAGTAATACTAATAGCTAAAATAAAACATGCTCTGACCTCAGGGTTCTTTTTCACAATGAATAGTGCCCACCCATGAAGGAGGATTTTATTGAAATGGGATAAAAAAAAAACATGCATTGCCACACTGTCAGGATTGTAAATGGCTGATGGAAAATAAAGCTGAAAACGACGTAAGACTCGCAATGTATGGAATCAATGGGACTATAAAGTAGCAATAGGCAAGGGCACTCTGTAAAAGGTTTATAAAAGCAGGAGTTGTGCTCTTAATAAAATTTAATACTGGAAAAGGTTACTCGCAAGCAAAAAATTAATTACAGGTTGATTTTTTTCTCAATGAACTTGAGAGAAACGGAGCTGAAATTACTTTTTTGAAGGGCAAAAAGCTGAATTTGTTTACACCTGAAAGATTTACATCCCTGCAAACATAAGTGTACGATTTTATACTTAGGCACCAAAATTGACAAATAAATCCGATTCTCTAACTACGTATTTTGTTATGTGAAATAGTCCAGTTTAAATATCTTGAACCCCATGGAACAAAATTTAACTTTAATGTATACCCAAAAAATGAATTTTCACTACCGGTATGCATAACAGAAGAAAACTGTAGTTACATAGCAAATGGATGTTGGTCATTTAGTAATACATGTACATGGAGAGGTAAGCTAAAGCAAATATTCGAAAGGATCGAACAGTTTGGCTATACAAACACAGACTAAAGTCTAGAGAGGTAAGGGAAGAGTGGCTGTGTAACAACAAACATTGCAGCTTTAAGTGTTGGCTTGAGGATGAGCCAAGAGTAGTTCTTGAGATGATTTCACATTTAGGCCTGAATGTTTGGTTGTGATACTTTTCTTGTTGTCATTATATTAATTATAATTACAGTGGAATCCTGATAAAATTAACACCTTGGGACCAAAAAAATTTGTTGACTTTAAGCAAGGTTTGAATTTAACTCAATCCCACGGATCTCGTCCGCCGTCACCCGATTGAACCACACTATTGTGTACCTACATCGCCATTGCTTTCGTTGTGTACTTGTGGTAACTTAGTAACCCCGGAAATCACAAGTAAACCTCTTCTTCTCTTCGAGGAGATCTGAAGCGTTATTTACGATATTTTTATTTTACTTTTGGTCGACAAACAAGCCAAAGCAGGTCCGTTATAGTTGACCGATTTTCACTATTTCTGTACGATTTTGCACACATTTCTAGACCTAGATTCTCGGTCTAGATCTGCCTGCGTCCAATATGGACGATGCTACCTTCTCTTTTTCTTTTGAAGTAGATCTCAAGCGTTATTTAGGTTATTTTCATTTCACTTTTGGTCCACAAATAAGCCGGAGTGGGTCCGTTGAAGTTGACATTTTTTCAGTACGATTTAGCACAGATTTCTAGATCTAGATGCGTCCAATATGGACAATTTACCACCCTTCTCTTAGGGACAGGGCTTTAACTGGGCTGGGTGGGCCTAGGGGGGATTGAGTTAACCATAACAAAGATATAAAGAAATACAGAATGAGACTGCAAAACAGTTTTGACTTTAACCTTTTTGAGTGCAAATTAATTTTGGGGGCGTTTGTGGGAAGTCACACCGTTTTCTTTATAAATATACGGAAGCCGCTCATTTTGCTCCTCCCACAACTGAAGTCATTTGCCCAGGTTCCAGTTGGTCTCAATCTTATCTCTCATTGGCCACGACCGGCCAAGACATGTCAAGAGTCAAACTGAAATCCAATCAGAGCCTAAGTGGTTGTAAGACTGATCGAGCCAGATGCCCAGACGCAAGGTAACAGTTGCGTCATGAGTAAGGGCCATGCTGTACTAGTACAGTAGTGCGTGACGTCAGCGAAAAAACGGAAATTGTAGGGCACAATGATTTCAAAGTCCAAAGTAGATTTTTCAATAGCGCCACATCGAGACATGAAAAATGATACCAAAAACTACATAATCGATGAAGAATTACGGATTTTATTGCATTTATACATATTTCGAAAAATATGTTTCCAAAGTCATTATTCTATGTAAAATTGTTATCTGTGGTCCGATTTTTGTTAAACAAAGACACATTTTGTTTTGACAGGAGAATTCCATTTATGTTCATAGAAAATAAAACGCGGGTGTTTTTCAACTTTTTTGTTATCCTGCCACGTAGTGTGTAAAAGGGGTGAAATTCACCCAGGCTAGCGATCAGACCGTGACCGTCTCTGTAACGATCTCCGATCAGACCATTCCCCTGTAGCTGACTTCTCATAGGCCTGGCTGATCTCAGGCAGTCAGGCACCGGGTCAGCTGGGGCTCTGATTGGTTCTGGACTGACGTTTGGGTAGGTCGGTTACATACGATCAGTAGCAGGTAACACTGACCTGTGAATCTTAGAAGTAGCGGCGCTGGGACGTAATACTATTCAATTGTTTTACAAAGATTTTCAGGTGTGATAACATCAAACTGTAATTTATATTTTTTTCGCTATAAAAATATTTTTGTCAGTTTTTGCTATTCGTTCTGATCACATTGATACCAAAAACTAAAAAAATGGATAAAAAACAATGAAACTACTAGAAACCTAAATTCCCAATATTTTTACTTGAAACAAAAATCAATTTGCAAGTCACAGAAAGATTTAACTATGTGTTATATTTCTGTTATAATCAGAGCACTTATTTTTCCTTTCAAGTGTAACTTTTTTTTCTGAAAATCAAACACGATTTTCAACTTTCTGTCAAGATCACAATCGAGATGGGCAAGTCTCATTGGCCCAAGAGGGGAAGCTAAGTCCCTCCCATAAATTTTAGGCCAGGCCAGGTTTGGCCGCGATAACCTCAAGAAGGTTAAGCAATAGTTTCTCTTGTAGTTGTAGGTGTTGACTTATGTGGATTCTACTGTATTAATATTGGATTCTTTTGGTTATAGTTGCAAAAATCAATAAAAAGCCGAAGCAGAGAGAAAAACAGGGATTTGGAATCTCTCTCAATTCTACCAATACTTCGTCTTACTCCATTTGTAGTGAAACATAGAAAAACTGTAATAACATTCACACACTTTTTATTCTATACTTAAGATTAAAAAAAATCAAAGCTATTGTGTTGTTAGATCATTCTCATAGGCATTTTTTAATAGTGATTGTACATGATAAATATGGTGATACATTTGGCATGCATAAAAACAGTTGATCATGCTATCACATAATTTACATTTCTCATGACTTGCATACAAAACAAGAATTGTTTGAACAAGATGCAAATTTACCAAAACATCATGTCAAACAATACGCATCTATGTATATATGTTCAGCACAAGGAACAAGGAAACAAAAAACAGCATTAAAAAAAATACACAAAGCAGCGCATTATGACAGAATGCCATATCTTAATTTTTAATACTAAATACATGCTATTCAATAAAGAACAAAGCAGTTGTCATGTATCATTTACTTATGACGCATGTGTTGTTAACAGATGCTCCATATGAAATTCTTTTAAAGTAAGAAAGAGGTCACAATCAAAAGTCTAAAACAAGTACTCAGAAGACCTGCTCAGTTTTGCCCAACCTTTTGCATCATTTTTTCTTTCGATTCTTGACTAGTCTTACAAACTGCACACAGACAATTTGAACAGGAAATCTTGACAACTCAGTCATTTTTACTTTCAGTTGAACTTTTTAAAACATTAAAAATTTGAATCATCACTGATTCTTCAGCCTGATGTTATCTGTCTTGTGAAACCATGCCAATACTAAAGCTGTTCAAGCTTTACATGAGAGTCTGATATAAGCTAAATTAAATGAGTTGACAATTACACATTGTGTTGCATTGTTCCATGATGATAACTTAGTATAACAGCAAAGAAAACCTGAAAAGCAAAGACTCACACTGATCTTTCACATTTCAACTCGACATATCTCTCACACATTGTTATGCTGCTCTCAAATTCTTCGGTAAATCATGACAGAGCTTGAGAGCCACCACATCAGGAGGGGCTGAACTAGCGAGACAGACAGGATAAAGTAAAGACTCCGCTTGGTGCCACGAGTATGCCCATCCTCCGCCTCTGACTGAGGAACAATCTGGACTCTCAGTGTGCGCATCTGAAATAGCAGGAAAAATGTTCACATTTGAAATGTCCTGACCTTTAAAGTTCGTAACACCGCTTAAGCGCTCTAAGTCGCTAAACACTGTACCGCTGCTTCAGCCTTGGAAGGCTTATAAAAGCTTATATTACAGTAGTGTCTGGTTAAACGGATGTCAGATAAATGCACGGTAAGGTTTAACAACGCCAATTCGCTAGAAACGATTTTCTCTATATAATCAGAGTACACTAAACACACACTAAATTGGCTAAGAGCACGCCATGAGATCGGTAAAATTTGCCTTTTAAGAGAAGAGGGGGGATAAAAGGTGGACACAGGGCTGTGTGTGAGGTGGAGATGAAGCACAACAAGCATGATGATGCAACATAGGCCCTACTCCTCGAACGTACCATACTGACATGTGAACTGTAGTTGGCCTGTGGAAAGTTTAGCCTAACCACGCTCCCCCATCCCATTGGTTTCTCCCTTTGATCAACAACTCATTT
Source organism: Elysia marginata (assembly GCA_019649035.1). Classification (NCBI taxonomy): domain Eukaryota; kingdom Metazoa; phylum Mollusca; class Gastropoda; family Plakobranchidae; genus Elysia; species Elysia marginata. Next base: position 163,767 of record BMAT01008564.1, on the reverse strand, counting down.
GTTGGTTGTGAGGCGATATTGCTATTCACATAGATTTACAAACTAAGCTACAAGACATACATCAGTCAAAATATTCATGTTCTAGTCTAGACTTTTGTCAATTACATGTCAAGTTTGGACGATTTTCTTTAATAGTTTAGTCCTAATTATTTTCAAATTTCCTGCATTTTGGGGCTAAAATTACTGCTAAAAAAAACGGAATTCCTGCCAAAATCGGAAAACTTGCATCCCTGCATTAGCTTAAAATTTTACATTAGTGATGACACGCAAAACATGCAATAAAAATCATTCATTTAATCCGCAATCGGTTGAATTTGCATTTCACCCTATATTCTTTCATTGCATAAAAAAATTTTCACCAGCACCAGCTCACTACGTCATTTCATGAACACACTTCGACATTCAAATAAAATTATGTTGATGGCTTCAAAAAGTTTGACTATGGCATTTGCAGGCCGATAAAGGGTATGTAAATAAGAAAACAATAACATTTTAAACAAAAAACTACAGGGAATCTGGATTTCTAGTGTGCTGTTTGTGATTTAAACATCTACCTGATTCCTTATGAAAAATTTGAAGCCTGAGAGTTGAGTGGTTCAGGAGCCTTATGTGTCCATAATTTGCCAAAAAGCGCCCCCAACGCAAATATAATATGTACAGATTCAATACCTCAATTGGTTGTCAAAGCTTTTTAATAAGGGTTAAGGAAGAATAAAATCATTGCATGAGTTCAATTTTCATTCCACAAAACATTTTTGCATCCTCACATTCAAATGACATACATTTATAAGCTTCTTGAATGCAAATATGTTCAGTTGATCAAAACTTTTTCTATGTTTTAGTGACAGTTCAAAAGCTATTGAAAGGCTTAACATAAGAAAAACTTACCAAGAAGAAAACCAAAGCTAAGCAGAACCATAACAAGACACAGTAATACACAGTGTTGGTTGACATAACTCCAGCTAGCAAACTCACAGTCATCCTGAAAGTTTGAAAATTAAATTTTCATATAACCCAATGGGCTGTAACATTGAGGGGAAAAAGGTTTTTAAAAAATTAGTTTGATGTTGGCAAAGAATTGAAAAACAAAAAACAACCACCATGGTTGCTTATTTTGGTATATTAAAAGATCCTTTATTATACCAGAGTGTTAGCAGTGTGGCATCATGCCCACATTGCTCTTTCAAGGCGTTGGATACAAGAGCTGGCAAGCCGTTTTTATCAAACTAAATTTAAAGAAAATGAAATATCTTATCTTTGGTGTGCATGAAAAAAAAAAGTGCAGCAGCACTTCTGTAAATGCCGTTAAACTTCAAGTTACAACATTTGCACCCTGCTCCTTGTTCCCCTGCGCTCGTGTTGAGTATGGGACTACCTTTACTTTTATCCTAAATTTAAAAAGAGCAGTACCGGTAGTAGTTATCATCATAAAAAACAAAAACCAACAGAATTTCTAGAAATGGTTTTAGGCCAAGTCTCTAGATGCTTCACTTTAAAAAAAAACAACAAATTATTTTAAGTAAAAAAAAGCTATGGAAAAAAAAGTAAAATGCACACTTTCTTGTTTGCCATGGGTTATAATCTTTCCTGACTGCTCAACGTACCCGACAAACTTGTAGCCACAGTAGGCTATGATATCCAAATATTTGATTCCAGACTTCAGGTTCATCACATACAGGCTGAGCGAAAACGCAAGCATCTCTATGATCAACCACACAAGCGCCGAACTTGCCTGAGTACCTAACTGTTCTGGTGTGAATCTGTCATACAATTCAGAGAATCCACGTTATTATGAAACATCACATTACTCCTCAGTTCAGCTGAGGTAGTTTAGAAGAGAGGGGACAAAATGCTACCTCATTTAGGCTCATGTTGTAACTTATCCACACTTTCCTCAGTCCGCCCACATGTAAAATGGGTACCTGGCTATAGGCAGTGCTTGAAATTTGTAGAATGTTAGTACTTGAGCGCCTAACAGGCAGCCGTTCTGTAATGCTCTGAAATATGAGTTGAATTTTCTCTGGTGTGTAAAGGCCTGCTGGGCTAAATATGTAAAGTCACGAGACTGCCTTCGGCAGTGGAGAACTGGAACCATATTTATTTATAACGTGGTCTCATACACTCCAAATTAGTACATTTCCAAATCTATTTTGACCAATCATGAAAATGTTTCAAAGTGATTTGTTATAAAAAGCAATTTTGCAATAACCTGATCTGAACCCAAGGAATTAAAAAAAAAAACTTGGAAAAAAAAGCTTTCCCATTTACAAAAAACAACAACAAATAAGATATTAAAAAGGAAGGCACAATAAAATAATGTATAACTAAATACAATTATAAATGATAGAAAGAGCGACTAAAAAAAAAGAAAGAAAGACAATAGAGAGCCATATGCATCTAAAATATTCCATCAACCCGAAGTTAAAATTTTATTTCAATCCTGATATCCCTACATAGATAAAAAGTACGTTAAGAAAAAAAATTTCAAGACCACTTCAAGTTTAACAGGGGATTTATGATCTACTGTGAGGATATATGCCTGCCTACCTGTCTTGTGTGCCAAGTACCATTCCAGCCACGAGCAAATATGTTACAAAAGCCATAGCTGAAAAAATTTGAAATATACTGCTGGCTCATGAAGGTTTTCAACAAATCAAATATAAGGCAAATGACAATGTTCAGACATTAGTCAATTTTGAGTATATTATGAAAGGTATAAATTTTCTGCACTAGCAAAAGTGTCTGAACAGAATGGCGCTTATAGCTTTTAAAAAAATCCAGTTAAAAGCTCAGATATGATTCGAACAAATATTACTAAATCTTATTCTTAATACCTTCTTTTGAGGAAACAGCTCTTTTACTTAAAAATCATTACTGTCGACTAAAGACAGTCCCCAGCTGCCTCAAAAATTAACAAATTTCAACTTAAAGGTAGCCTATAACTGGTTCAATTCCCACAAAGATGGAAACTTCATAACATCCTATTTGTTAGTAACTAGATGGAAGTTTTTAGAATGTTACCATTACAGTCTTTTCAGAGTGGATTGCTTATTATATTATAAAGTATTTCTGTGCAATACAGTTAAGACATGATAAAGAGATGAATTGGAAGAAATTTTGACTACTTCCAATAGGCACAGTTAAAATTTTGAGATGTACTTTCAGGTTTCTATTTCTACCAAAACTAGTCCACTTGGCATACAGTCAATTTTGTTTCAACTTCTTAAAAAAAAACAACAAACAAACATTAAAAACTTGTGCACTATGAATTTTCATGTAGCTGTTAAAGTTGCTACAAAATAGCTGCTTTTAAATTATAATTTTCACTGAAATTATGACACACTTTTGCCTAGCAATTTGATACAAAAGCTTTTCTGAGGCAGCAAGAGTAAACTAGGCACATTTAAAAGTTTATTAAGTTTAAACCAGTTCAAACGTTTAATTTATTCGCATTCAGAGGCTAAAATTTTTGTAACAGAAGCCTTTCCTATCCAGATATGGTTCATGAAAAAAATTTTCAATAATTGCCAGTCAATTATGAATTTCACACTTGCTAAAACTTACATGGTATGTACAGATCTGGTGCGTTGATTTCATATCTAGGAGCTATAGGTTCGTCTTGATTATACCGAATAGACCAGTCCTGAAGAAAGAATGAATCAAGCTTTTATTTTATAAAAGATTCAAGGTTTTCAAGTGTATGAATCAAAAGCCAGATTTGAACATAAGAATAAATCAATGTTTTACTTATAGATTTCATTCCCTGTGGAATCCTGATATAGTCAACACCTCCGGACCGAAAAGATGTGTTGACTTTAAGCAAGAGTGACGTTAATCATTAAAAAAATGAAGCAATACAAAATGGGACTGCAAAACAAAGTTGACATTAAGCAAGAGTTTCCCTTGACTTTAAGTGGATTCCAGCGTATCTAATTAATCAGTGATGAAAACAGGAAATAATAAAAAAAAGGACGAAAATTTTTTATAGACAAGTTGACACCTTTCTGCTGCCCCACAATCAACACAATGCATCCCTGCTATCAGTTTGATGCTACTAAGATGTTAAACCAATGAATGAAGTACTGCATTCAAAATTCAGTTTAAGATTATGGTACCTGTACTCACATTGAATATGCCTAGATCTACATTTTATTCATATTTTCCTCTTTTCATGTTTGAGCACTACATGTAGTGATTGTAGGATCATGTTAGATTGAAAGATCTTATTTGCGACCATAGGCTTATAGTTAATAATAAATTAATTGTTGAAAATAGGCCTACATTACAATTATATTTAGTATCTGAATCAATTGGATAAAAATTTTGAGGGTAATAATATAAATTTTATAATGATTATCTTTCAATGGGCGGAACAGGGTGGGCAAATAATTCATACAACTAATACACACTTTTAGTCTAATCTATATTGCACAGATTGCAGTCAAAAAGTTCACTTATAAACATTCACGTCTAGATCTAGACCTACTTCTACTCCAGTCATTCCTTAATCTAGTGCAGTGCTTACTAGATTTACCACAATCTACTCTAGAAAACGTTTTTAAATTTACAAAACAGACAAGCAAAACGAATCTCTCGAAAGTAGGAATTAAATGATTTTATGATAAGCCTACTAGATCTAGAATCACTAGAGACTTGTTAGATCAATATCTAGATTTACTGAAATTAGATTTATAATAGCTTATTGACTGGCTGACGACATTTGTCAATAAGAAAACTTGTCCAATAAATAAAAGGGTAAAAATTTAAAAAATTCAATGGCTCAAGTGAATCTTAAAATAAAGTTATTCACAATCTAGCACTTGGTGAATTTATAGCTTAAGGAGCGAACTGGACCTATGGTTGGCATAAAAAAATATAACCTTGATACATCAATTATAAAAAACATTACCAACTTTGAATACAGCAAGATCGATGGCATAACAGTTAGGTCAATTAAAAAAAAACTGACTATGTCTTTGGTGTAGATATTTCAACTCAGGATAAACATCCGTCTTGTTGACTCCTATGTCGAACTCCAAGAAATAAATTATCGCATAAATTATAAATTTTTTCCTCTCGGAAATTGAGGATTTCTGCAGATCACAGATTTTCAACCCTGTCAAATAATGATTAATTTGAAGAGAAAGGTTGACTGCTGGCTGCTGAAAAATGCCCGACCTAACAGCCAGGTCTCATTAAAAAAAATTAGGGAAGTGCCAACAGAACACTTTCACGCCCGTCACTACCCGGTCTATGTCCTTCACCTGAAAGGGTTCAATAACAGCAGTAAGTGACTTACACATTTGAAATCTGTTTCCTTTTTCCCCAATTTGAGAGATGACAGCTCAGTGCATGTAAAAAAGCATATATGTGTCAACGCAGAGTAGCTCTGTATGCCTGTGTCT
>BMAT01008564.1:60637-70880 GCA_019649035.1 Elysia marginata | reverse complement strand
GTGAACGGAAGGAAGGAGCGCCAATGCCAGTCAATGCAGGCCAGATTCAGCTGGGCAATCCCATTAGAGATTCTGTACATGACCCCTGTGTTCAACTGGAACCCTTACCATCTGCCTTATTCTGATGTGAGGACACGCAAGTAGAAATTGTTTTTATATGTTACAATATATTCATCCCTTTACAGAAATTTGGCTTCGTTACTCAACGTAACTGTGTCGCCACAGAGCAGCGCCACTAATGCCCCAACAGAGCAGTGCATTTGAAGGCCACTTTTAGCCATATACAGGGTGTTGCAGGCGACTTTCCCAAGGTAATTGCAACGTGACATGATCGGGAATCGAACCAGCGAAACCCAGAGCTTGAGTCCGAAGCGCTAACCACTCTGCCACGCTGAAATATATACACGACTTTCTCTTCGAGTTCTATTTTTAAAAAAAATTAACAACGAAGTCTTGCGAGCACTGGAAAATAAAAGCACAATCTGCCACGAAAAATATGAGAAAGTAGAGAGGAAAAACAGATACGTAGATATTATTATAGGAAGATAGAGAGCAACTGGGGGAGTAGTAGTAGTAGTAGTAGTAGTAGTAGTAGTAGTAGTAGTATAGTCGTAATGGTAATAGTAGTAGTCATAGTAATAGTAATAGTAAAAGCAGTATTAGTAGTAGTAATAGTAGTAGTAGTAGTCATAGTAATAGTAATAGTAAAAGCAGTATTAGTAATAGTAATAGTAATAGTAGTAGTAGTAGTAGTAGTAGTAGTAGTAGTAGTAATAGTAACAGTAGTAGTAGTAATAGTAGTAGTAATAGTAGTAATAGTAGGAGTAGTAGGAGTAGTAGAACTAGTAGTAGTAATATTAATATTATTATTATTATTATTACTATTATTATTATTATTATTATTAGTAGTAGTAGTAGTAGTAGTAGTAGTAGTAGTAGTAGTAGTAGTAGTAGTAGTAGTAGTAGTAGTGTCGATGCAGGCTACCAGGTCTTCATCAGCATTATGGACAGTTTCATATCCACTATCTAGTTTCGTAACTCGACAGTTTAAAACAATGTGATCTGCTGTTTCAGGATCCTTGGTCCATTGTTGGCACCTTGGAGAGCCTTTCAGTTTCCACTTGTGCATCATATAGGCGGTCTTTGCATGTCTTGTCGGAAGTTGGCTGGTTATCACCCAGTGCTTTCTTTTTAAGGCTGTGAAGCCAGGAAGACGTTGGGTTGGATTAGTTATTATACTTCCACCTTTTGTAATATTTTCCCATTCTTTCCTCCATTCCTCTGTTGGATTAAAGTTTTCAATCTTTGCATTGTAGAGAGGGTTTCTTGACCTCAGTCTGCTTGTTGTTGGGACTTCCTTGAATATTTGTTCAAGGGGTATGTTTTCTGCCATGTCCTCGGTTCTTTTGATTATTTTCTGTGTCACATCTTCTCTTCTGATGACGGATCAACCCGTTGTCTTAGTGCAAGGGCTGGCGTACTCCACAAACCCTGAAGGGGATACCAGACAGATACAATCATATTGGAACAGCAGATGGATAGAAGTCAGACTAGGAATGATCCAACCCCACGTCCAGACAAGAACAGACTTCTCCTGGATCCACAACTCCTCTAATCAAGGGAGATAGAGGGCGATAGGGAGAGACAGGAAGATAAAATAAAGAGATAGAAAAGGGCAAATAGGAAAGGACATTTTATTTCAGTATATGAAGATTCAATATGAAATGATGTTTTAAAAACTCATAGAATTTTATCTTTCTTGAAAGCGATGTAACTTTTAATATCTCAATAACTTAATGAAAAAAAAAACAAAGCTCCATTGACAGGATTACATGAAAAAGTCAATCACACTCTCTCTGACCGCATCCGGTGAAAAAGTGCCCTTATATTTCCGCCATGTTTGCAGACGCTCAGATCCGCAAGATCCAACGGCAGGCACGGCAGAAGCCAAGACCAAGCTTTGAACGGCACTGACCGCGCTAACTACTACAGGACACCCGTAGAATTTTACACGGTAAGGTCTCTAGTTAATGATTATGTTAATGATTGCGCTGGGTTCTCTAGAATTAGATTGTTTCATGACTAACATCTTTTGTGTCTAAAATTCAAAAGGTGGGCTCACCATGAACTCTTCTGTAAACGAGGTACGAGTAGTTTACACAAATAGCTGTAGGTGAAAATTTGAACCTAAAAACTTACCATTGTACAAGGGGACCTACTCTTAAAGACTTTTTCAAAGTTTATGGAAAAGCCCTATACTGCTTACTGATGAATTTGCCAAATTCAAAACCAAATTAATAAGATTTCTCGCCAAAAACATATTTTATCAAGGCATTTATTGTCTTCAAGCTTTTAAATATCACAATGAACACTTCGGATATTACATAAACGGTCGGCATCTTTCTTTTCCAATGAATTTTTTAAGCTTAAAGTTTAGTCGCCTTTCGTTCTTAAATATGAACTCTTAAAAACTTTCAACTTCCTTAGCTTTATCTCTAAAACACATGTATAATTTTGGCTTTCAAAAATTCCCGCACTTTGTTGTGACACAGCTAGTCTACACCGAAAACATTTTGTATATAAATAATGACTAGTATTATGAACAAATAGCCCTAAGAGTAAGACTAGTTACACCAGTTTGTCCACTCTTGGCATGCTCCTTCCTATGAATGTCTGTAGCCCCTTCCTGTGAATGTCTGTAGCCCCTTCCTGTGAATGTCTGTAGCCCCTTCCAGTGAATGTCTGTAGCATATGAATGAATGTCTGTAGCTCCTTCCTGTGAATGTCTGTAGCCCCTTCCTGTGAATGTCTGTAGCCCCTTCCTGTGAATGTCTGTAGCTCCTTCCTATGAATGTCTGTAGCCCCTTCCTGTGAATGTCTGTAGCTCCTTCCTGTGAATGTCTGCCTAGGGCGCTGAAGCGGACTCTGGAGAGGAAGTGGACGCAGCCGATACTGCTGAGAGTGGAGTGTGGGTGAGCGACAAGAACGGGTTAGCTAGACTCTGTGCTCCGTCTGGCGCCATTATCGTCACCAAGGATATCAAAGGTACGTCTCAGCGACACAGTAAATCCATTAGATCTATAGTGAAATCCGCTTAGGATAAACCCTGTTTAAGATGAACTTTGGGTTAAGATAAACTAGGTTTTTGGTCCCTTTCCTTTTTTTTCTTTATAATGATACTGCTTAATATAAACTTTGGATTAAATTAATTTTTTACTTGGGCCCATTCGGGTTTGTCTTAAGAGGATTTCACTGTATCACTGTCTCTCAATGTGTGACGGAATGATTCTTTGTATGATGCATTGTTGTTATGAATCACTTTTAGCATTTTGTGCTTAAATGTTCTTGTCAAATTTTCCTGCACCACCGACTCCTTATTACTATTTTCTTAAATTTTATCCATTCACTTTATTACTGTTGAATTCCCAAACATAAAATCCATTCCCTCTCTGTCTTCTTTTGTACAAAATTATTCTGTCTTTCTCTTCCTTGCTCTCTACTTCTCTCTCAGTTGTTTACTGATGATAAGAAAAAAATTCTTTTTTTTTTTTTGGGGGGGGGAGTATCTATTTTTGCTGATGCTTGTAAAGTTTCCTTTAACTATGGATGATAAATGATCATGCGATATTCTAACTCCATCGATTTCTTATTGCAAGATCTCCCAACACTACTCACCATCCCTCTTCCAATGGACTCCCCTGTTGTTTCACCACTTTGCATCTTTCGCCCTGTAAACAAAAACCAAACGACTACACTAAACCGACTACCACCTAAGTTAGATCTAACGTCAAATAAAACGACGCTACTAGTTAATCAAGATTAAAATAGAGAGGAAAATATTGGTGTTTAAAAAATCATAATAAGTACAGTCTCGTGAGTTTAAAAGGAAGTTTATTTCATGTAACTAATCCCAAATCTAATCGACTACAATCAGACGTGGGCAAAATTCGGCTGCGGTATCCGGTTGCTCCTGTGTATGGAGAAGGCAGCGGTGTCTGGAAGGAAATCAACGCCCTCAAAACTCTAGTGCTGGGCGGTTCCGTTCCAAGCTCGAATAGCCCGACAAACCCGGATATGAACAAGCTGGTCAAGTTTCAGGTACCGTTAATGTTCTAAGCATCTTGCGAATGTGTTAAATCACCGCTCATGTTCTAGCCATCTTTCGAATGAGTTAAATCACTGTTCATGTTCTAACAATCTTTCGAATGTGTTAAATCACCGTTCATGTCTTGCAAATGAGTTAAATCACTATCCATGTTCTAACCATCTTTCGAATGAGTTAAATCACTGTTCATATTCTAACCATCTTTCGAATGAGTTAAATCACTGTTCATGTTCTAACCATCTTTCGAATATACACAAGCTCCGGTAATGTTCTAAACATTTTGCGAATGTGTTAAAGTACCGTTCATCTTCGAATCATCTTGCGAGTGTTTTGACCTTCCCATAGGTCGATATTTACACACACACACACTTTACGTCCTGGGTCATTTTCTACCCATATATTTTATATCGAAAAATATGTTGTGGATTCTTTTTGACCCATACCTGTTCAGAAGTAAAATAACTGTCAAACTCACTTTGAGTTTGGAGAAATATTAAAACAGTGAGTACACATTACTTACATGTGGTTAGTAGTAGTAGTAGTAGCAGCAGCATCAGCAGCAACGTTAGTATTATTATTATTATTATTATTATTATTATTATTATTATTATCATTATTATTATTATTATTAGTAGTAGTAGTAGTAGTAGTAGTAGTAGTAGTAGTAGTAGTAGTAGTAATAGTCGTACTACTAGTAGGAGTTGTAGTAGTAGTAGTAGGGGTGGTGATAGTGGTAGAAAGTAGTAGTAGTTGTAGTAGTAGTAGCAGTAGTGGTGGTGGTGGTGGTTGTGGTGATAGAGGTGGTGGTGGTGGAGGTAATAGTAGTAGCAGCAGCAGTAGCAGAAGTAGTAGTAGTAGTCGTAATAGTAGAGGTAGTAGTAGTAGTAGTAGTAGTAGTAGTATAGTAGAGGTGATGGTGGTGGTAATAGTAATAGAGGTGGTGGTAGTGGTTAAAATTTTGTTAGTAGTAATAGTAAAAGCAGCAGTAGCAGAAGTAGTAGTAGTAGTAGTAGTAGTAGTAGTAGTAGTAGTAGTAGTAGTAGTAGAGATGGTTGTGGTGGTAGTAGTAGAGGTTGTGGTAGTGGTAGAAGTTGTAGTAGTAGTATTAGTTGCAGCAGCAGTAGCAGAAGTAGTAGTAGTAGTAGTAGTAGTAATAGTAGTAGTAGTAGTAGTAGTAGTAGTAGTAGTAGAGATGGTTGTGGTGGTAGTAGTAAAGGTTGTGGTAGTGGTAGAAGTTGTAGTAGTAGTAATGGTAGCAGTAGCAGAAGTTGTAGTAGTAGTAGCAGCAGTAGTACTAGTAGAGGAGGTGGTGGTGGAAGTAGTAGTAGGAGTAGTAGTGGTAGTTGTGGTGGTAGTAGTAGAAATGGTTGTGGTAGTAGTAGTAGTAGTAGTAGTAGTAGTAGTAGTAGTAGCAGCAGCAGCAGTAGTTGTAGTTTTAGTAGTAGTGGTAGTAGTAGTTGTGGTTGTCATTTCCGGTTTGAAACAACATTACTGTACACCTTCCAGCGTAAATAGTCTGCTCAAAGTCGGTGGGTTGTAATGGTTACCGTATAGAATATTTAGTTTATGGGTCGTTCGACCCAGAACATATTTTGATATAAAATGTATGGGTCGAAAACGACCCACGACGTTCGAATGCGTGGTTGTGCATGAAAACATCAATAAAGGAAAAAATGCGCTAAATCGGAAAACTGGTCTGGTTACATGGTGATGATTTGGATAAATTTAGGTTACATCGAGCGATAAGACGTCACTTAGGGCCAAGTAATATACATTTTAGAGGCCCCTGGGTCGTTTTCGACCCACGACGTGTTGCGAAGGTTTTATATACCGATCATCTTTCAACCCCCTTGGCTGAAGCATCGTACAGATATCTACAAAACTAACGTTATTATAGGTCTTTAAAAGTCGCAGATCTCTGGTTAGCAGAGGAGGATAAGATGCAAAGATAACAGTAAAGACAGTCAGTCTACAAAAAAAAGACTGGATTTCCATATGGATTCCTTGTTCATAAACCACCAATTTTGTCTCACCGTGCTTGAGAAATTCCTTTTTGATATACGTGCCCCCAACAGATGATCACGACCTACAAAGGACCCCCGCACACCCATGAGTTTCAACTGTCAGCGTTCGACATCAAGAGACTGCGAGACGGTGAGCATACGAAGCAAGTCGTCACATCTGTGACCATGGGACATTCCCATGAGCTAAACATTGTCTTCCGGAACGGGAGGTAAGCCAATGTACACATAGCCCATCCATTCCCAGCCATTTTGGTTCTTTTGAGGTGTTTATAAGCGTATTGATGGAACAATGCTAGTACCAAATCACGGCAACTCTAGCCGTTCCCACTTGCAATGTAAAATTTAAAACGTATCGCATATTTCAGAGAGCTTGAGATGTTATGCTGTTCACAATACTTCACCGTAAGTAAGTTAAACTTAGTCTTTCCAAGAAACTTGCTGAGACTTCTTTCAATTTCAAATATAAACTTGCAATATAAACATACAATAAGGCTAAGTAGTACAAAACAGAATTGATAGCGGGTATAAACAGAAAGGACTTTAACCAAGCTTTTTTTAGTCAACTTATCGGAAAATGGGTACATTTATGGAATGCCAGTACCTGTTTGCCTGACAAGCAGATATACTGCAATGCTCTAAAATACGACGGCAAATTAGTTTGACTTGTATTCCCCTTCAGTAAGGAAAGATGGCTGTAAACTCTTCAGACTGCAACTGGTGGAGCAAAACTATAACCATGTCCATGTTGCCCAAACATTTTTCTACGACAAGAATTGAGAGAATGAAGAACACTTTCTATAGATTGACTAAGAAGATAAAAAAAAAGATTTTCTTGTGATGGTCCGCAGATTTCAGTACAGAACTTGTGACGGCAAGAGAAACTGCCCAGACGGCCACGATAGAGAGCTTATCCCAGACGAGGAAGCCCTGGCTCAGGTCGTGTGACCTTATAGATGGACACTGTCCACTTTACTGAACATGGCTAGCTCAGGTCGTGTGACCTTATAGATGGACACTGTCCACTTCACTGGACATGGCTTGTTCAGATCTGAAGTGTCATAGGATAGTGACCATCATTGAATTTGTTCAGTCTAACAATACATGTAGACTTATTTATTAGAAACGTCAGAGATTATGATGAAAAATATCCTCTAAAATAAACAATAAAAGAAGCTGTCGATTTTTCAACCGTACATTTGTTATTTGTTTTTTTTTTACTTAGACAGTACATAGTTATTTTATTATTTTATCTTCTAGATAAAATTGCTTAAAATTCCTTTCGGGTTATTTCTTGAGTTTTGGGTAAACTTATTTAGGAGAGAGATAATAAAATCATTTTCTGGATAGGCCTTGTAGAAGAAAACATTGAGCTACGCGTTCAGATAACTGTTAGAAGTATCGACTGTGTAGACAATACTAAACTATCCCGTCTCTCACAGACATACACGATGAATAACAACCAATCATTATATACATAATAAAGGATAAAGGGACAAGAACTACATTCAACACTCAGTCTAGGGTTTAGACGAATCTAAATTAGATTTACTAGCACGTTTCAAACCGACACTGTTTGGGTGACAAAATATGTGTCTGTTTTTAGATTTGAAAGAACGTCCGTTTCAAGTGCAGTTCAAGTAAGGGCGAAAGGTCCTAACTGGAACACTGACCACTCTGAGACATCTTGCTGCCTCCAGGGGCAGTGTTAGGCGAGTGGTGACCCTCTAAACTACAAGTTAGGGTTTAAACCTTCAGTTTGTTGACTACTACGTAGTTACATGCAGAAGACAGGCATTTAAATTTAACTTAGAATTTCAATTAAGAATAAAAGGCAGCTTGAAATTGACTTAGAAATCAAAATTCAATGAGCACTACAATACGACCACGAGGATCCCCTTACAACAATACTTAGTAAACTGGCACTGGCACGGGTGATTGACAGGGTGGCGTAGGTCCCTCAAACGTTCCTCTCCGCGGCTTCAATCCAAGGCCCCGAGTCCACCACATACTCCATATTATATAGACCCTCTGATTCGCGCTCACTAATTAAAACTCACTCCCACACCAAGGTCAAAGCATGCATGCTCGGTAACTTATAACCATCAGCACAATCATCAAAAACACATTATCTCTTGCGATACCGCTATGTACATTAATTTTATCATTTTATTAACCCTCTCGCTCCCAATAGGCAGTTCTAGCTCCAGAATAAAGGCTTGTGTGTGGGTGTGCGTGGTGGGGAACAAAAAACCACAAGGCAAAATAATTCACATAGTGTACAAATCGACGAAAACTAAAAAAGAGAAACACACCAGCAAAAACGTCTCGGCGGTTTCTTAACACTTAAAAACAACAACCAAGGTCTCATTAATTGTAAAATGCATCATCAAAACTGATGGCAATGACACAAAATGAAAGCAAAATGTTTCACAGAATTGGAAAAAGAGGGTGATCTTAATGTATTAATGCTTTACACTAAGTGAAGGCCGAGAAAAAAGGGGGCAACCTATCTTGGGTAAAAAGTGTCTTAAAGTAGTAGAGTTTCAGAAGTTACCTTTTTATCAGTGTAAATAATGCATTTGAAGAAAAATTTTCCCTAGCTCACATCCTAGAAAATCAGGTTACGTCAAGGTGTCAAAGGTAGTGTAGCTCACGTTTCAACGATCTGAATTACATTTCTAAAAATCAAACAATATTTTCTGAAATATACACGCCCTTGGCTTAGAATAGCTTTATTTTTCCTCAATTTAGACACATCAATGTTAGACATACGTAAATGGACTTTACGTAAATTTATCAGAGGATGTTGAAGAAGGAGTCGGCTTTGGTATCTACATAGATAACACATAAACAAGTAGTAAAAGATAATAGAAATAATAACAATGGAGATAAAGTCCGACGCAGATATGAAGGAAGAATTTCTGGTTTTATTTTTTACTCACTAATTGACTTTCCAGATATAGCTTGAACGTTATTTGAACGTCTGAGGACTTTCAATGACTGGTAACTACCTAATGGAAAACATGATGTTAGAGCGAACAAAGGTCAAAGTGTTTTTTTTTTGTATTAAATATTTCAATGACCTCGTCAAAAAGCAATCAGAAAGTATGTAAAAGATTATGTGATTTCGAATAGATATGCCCATAAAGGGACGTTTTATCATTAGAATCGAGATAGCAATTTGGACGTGGGGAAAGACAAGAGAAAGTTATTTTGGGATATTTGGGGTCCTCTAATGTCGCTGGGGTTCCCTTTCTATTCCATGTTGCTCGTACGCAATCCATAAGTTGGTTTTATTGATTTTCTCCACGTCTCACAATTTGCTAGTCGGTATTCCATATGTTGGTTTCATTGGGCTACTCAACGTCTCACGATTACTTTACGTGTGGCCTATGATGTCACGTTTTTTCCTTGTTTCCGGAATCAGAAACAGAGAAATGATGAGCTTTATCGGGATCAGAAACAGAGAAATGATGCGCTTTATCGGGATCAGAAACAAAGAAATGATGGGCTTTATCGGGATCAGAAACTAAGAAATGATGAGCTTTATCTGGATCAGAAACAGATAAATGATGAGCTTTATCGGGGTCAGAAACAGAGAAATGATGAGCTTTATCGGGATCAGAAACAGAGAAAAAATGAGCTTTACTTTATGATGTAAAAAATACGTGTGTAACATGGCAGATCTTCTTGGAGACGCATCTGTTAGTTCAACTGAAACACACAAATATTTTTTTTTAAGCAAAATCTAGAATTGATATCAAATTCCCGCTAAGTCTAGAGTTGTAGTGAGTTTTTGATGTATTCTTTTGACCTATCATTATTTGAACGAATCCGTTAAAAACTGTCACTTTGCGATTTAAAGGAAAAGAATATTAAAGGAAGAAACTTAGAAACCAATCGCGTTTTCTATTTTTGAGATTAGCGAAAAATTTTTTTAATAAGTTTTTATTTTCTCCTTCAAGGGTATAACACAAACAGATTAATACTTACAAAAGAAAAGAATTAAAAAGAGAAAAGGAAGATCGAAGATCAGCCCAAAAAAAGATAACTTTATTGCCATACCAGCTAAAGTGATTGATATAACATATCTATATCTATAAATGAGGAGCGC
>BMAT01008564.1:0-12252 GCA_019649035.1 Elysia marginata | reverse complement strand
GCTTGGCTGGCTGGACTGTTGTTTGCTGATGCTTGGTTGGCTGGACTGTTGTTTGCTGATGTTTGGCTGGCCGGGCTGTAGTTTGTCGATACGTGTTTTGTTGGTGTTGGTCCTGTTGATCTTTACCCCCCTGTCCTTTATCATCCTGATCTTCCACTAGATCCAGTGTGTATTGGCAGATATACGGCTTCTTCGAAGCAGAACCAGTCACGAAAGACACAAAATTTGATTCACATTGGAAATCATGCCACAAACCGTCATCCATCGGATCTAGAGCGGCACAATCTTCCACTCCTCTCGTGAACCAGTTATTGTCAGGTCCGTTTCCTTTAGCAAAGTTATTCCACTGCATCCTGGTGTTGTCCTCCCAAACAAACCTGGTCTCCTCATGCATATCGTGAAGTCCGATCCATACTGGTTTAGTTTCGCCGTAGTAGTAGATTAACATTCTAGTTATGATGTTGTTGAGATGTTGCGTTTTAGGTAAAGCCAAAGTTCCCCCGTGATATCGGCATTCTGAGCTGGCCTCCTGGTAGATTCTTTCCTTGTTCAAGGCGAATTGGAAACACGAGTCACCGTACAGCTTTAAATATGTGCGATATGTTGTACTCAAAACCCCGTCTGGACAAGAGTTTTCCAGCGTTCTGTTTGCAGCTGTTGCTACAAAAAAAGAGGGGAAATGTAGGGAAAAAAATTATGAATTTCAGTTCACAGTAACACACACAGAAAATACACGTTTTAACATTTTCAATTAAACCTTGGGCTAATGGTAGACACTCGGCTGTTGGTTCGGGAGGCCCAGGTTTTGAACTCTGTCTCGGACGACGGCCTGTAGTCACTGGGAGTGATTCTTCACATAGATTTGTTCGCCTCCCTCAGTCGATTAAGCAGTTCCTGACTTTAGACCGAGGAACATCTTGTCGCTACGCTAGAGTGAAGCGCTTAAGCTGCTTTAGCTCTGTAAAGCCTTCAGGGCATTCAAGTGTATTAGGCACTACCAAAAAAAAAAAAACCCTCTTTGATTAACAATGCAGTAACTTGGTACTCAAATAATCATGAACAAGAAAATTAAAAAAAAAATATGTTGTGTTCTTCTTCTACAGCTCGAATAGATTATCCTAGAAGCAGCACTATCAAATCTCAATCAGTTTTGTAATTCTATAGTAAGCTCTGGAATTATATTATCATACATGTGTAGGGAAGTTTTGCGAGTAGCGTCAGCCGACCCAGCTGAATAATCAAGAAATTTTTCTTGCTCAAACAACAATTTTAAAAAGGACTTGTATCCGGAATAACAGGGACTCTAGCTCTCCATTCCTTCGACACGGCTTTTTCTTACTCTACTATCAGGAAAAGGCACATGTGTGTGTGTGTGTGGGTGTGTGTGTGTGGGTGCGGGTTGTAAATGCAATTAAAAAAAAAAGAACAAAAAAGCGTTTCGAAGACCATGCATGGGTGTGTTTCAAGGATGCAACATATACATACGTATTTTTCAAGTTTAATTATCATTTATTTTTAGTTTTGATGTGACGCGTTTTACCTGGGGTTCTGGGAATAGTCATCTGCGAAATTTAAAATATCAAAGATCAAAATCATGCTAGAAGGTAAGGAGGTGCTACAGGTATCTCACTAGAGAACGTGTAAAGACTTCCTTAATTTTAGTTAAGGCCTATAGCATGACCTTTCTGCACAGTGGTTCTACTTCATTGATAAAAATAGCAGCATTGCCATTTTATGCCCTTTTCATTTAAATGTTACTGCTATATGTATATTTGGGAAAGAAAGTGAGGAAATATAGTCAATATGTTATTGAGAGGGCTAGAGACTTCCTATATTTTAGTTAAGCCTAACTCTATACAAAAACAACAGACTGTGTAACACTTACCGATGGAAACAAACAGTTATAAAACAACAGACTGTGTGACACTTACCGATTGAAACAAACAGTTATAAAACAACAGACTGTGTGACACTTACCGATGGAAACAAACAGTTATAAAACAACAGACTGTGTGACACTTACCGATAGAAACAAACAGTTATAAATCAACAGACTGTGCGACACTTACCGATGGAAACAACCAGTTATAAAACAACAGACTGTGTGACACTGAATGATGGAAACAAACAGTTATAAAACAACATACTGCGTGACACTTACCGATGGAAACAAACAGAAGCAAAGAGATGACAGCGACGTGAAGTTTCGACATGTTGAAGTCACTTGTTCTTTGTCTGCCTATCTGGGGTAGGATGGGGGGATGCAGTGCTGTACTTGCATAATTTAACTGTGTGAGAAAGTTTTATTTCCCAATAAGGAAATGCTGATATAACACGACCTATAAATTCGCGTCACAGATTATGCCTATGATACGTAACAACAAAGCCCTGACATAGAATTGCCCTCTTATCTATAAAATCATTGTGGTAAAAACCTATAAAACCATTGAAGTTATCGGGCCTATTTTTTATATGGCTTAAGATATGCATACAGGCTGTATATGTGGATGACTCCATAGAACGGTTTATGCGGTATTTCTCTAATTTGTTATCAGAACGAGAAAGAAAGGAAGACCACAGAGTACGTGGAGGAGATCAGTGGAAAGGGAATGATAAGAGTCAGGGAGGACATGGGACGAGCTCAATTGGCTCGCCCAAGAAAATTATGAATGAAAGAAGTTTTGTCTTACTATGTGTGTATTTTCATTAAAATACAATAAATAGGTATGAAGTAATAGGATGACAAAGTTAAGGACGTTTTTTTTATTGGAGGGGGGGGGGATAATTTTTTTTATATATAACTAGGACTGAATCAATCAGGCCTTAATGTTCGTCTGGCATCAAGTGAAGGCCTTTTAGGCAGAATGTACACTTTTGAGGAGTCCAGACCTAACGAAACAAAAGAAGAACTACGCATTGGTACAATAGAGCCAAAGCGTGGGTTTGGAGACCTTTCTTTACTGGCGTCAACTTAAGTGGAGTATTAAGTCAACTGATTCAAAGTTGATTTAGAAAATAAAGGGGGGGGGGTGTTCAGGGAAAAGCTGGTTTCAGCTTTGAAGAGAATGAGCCCTGCATGTTCTATAATAACTACTATTAAACGATGAGATTATAGAGCTACCAATATTTTATTTAGAATAGCTGCTACACTACTTTTGTACATCATTTGGCTTCTGGTTTTTTGCTTCAGATAGACCTATACTTTCAAACTACGGTATCTGCTTACAACAATCACCAGACTTTTTTTTTTGCCGTATTGTGAAAAAAATTCTAGACGAACTAAAATATGCAATACGTTAAAAGACAAAAGAAAGCTCACTATATCTCACAAGGATAAGAATGGAGGGAAGATAAAAATTCTTTTGTTCAGCTAACGTTCATAGAGAAAAGTCCCTAGAAAAGTAGAGGTGAGGCTTGTGATGTATTTAGACTTTCAAGACAACACAATTTATTGAACAAGCCTTCATCTTGTTAGTTCAAACAGGAAGCGGTTTATTGTTGTACAAAGTAGTGACAATTATGTTTAGAGGTCGTGGATATACCACAAGGTTAAATAAGGCATGGAGAGGAGAGGGTCGAGAAAAGTGAGAAATGCTGCCGATGTAGAAAATGTTGCGGCTTTTGTTATCTTTTATGCCTAAAATGTGAAATCTGTTTTATAAAAGGCCTGTAACGATGCACTTGCGTACTCGACGATAAGGGTGAAAGTGGTTGAAACACTTTCAACAGAGATAGGAATAATATTGAGATGTTTTATGTTTTATTTCAACTATGCTAGATAATTTGGAGTGCCCGGTGAAGCAACCTGTGTGCACCAGCTTCAAACAACATTGGTAGATGTGCTATTGTTATCAGAGCTTTATATAACTGGTCAAAACAATAAACATGGGGAAAAATAACTGACGGCAAGGAGGGTGATAAGCTCCTGGCTCAATCTTATCTTGGGAGCATTATAATGACAATAATGACATCTGTGTGACTCGCGCACTTTAGGTGCATAGGAAAATTTCCACCTCTTATCGTTATCCTACCTGAATCAGATGTACACTTACCTGTTTCATAAAGTACAACTCTTATGTTGCAAACATTCCTTGACTGACTGACATTTCGCTAATGCTAAACAAGTGAAAGGCAGAGAAATAAGACAGTAAAAATATTTTAAGCGATGATGAAGTTTACTGTTATTATCATATTCTTTACATTATAATTTTTTGCTGTTTTTGTACTTTTGTCTTTTAATTGTTTAACTTTTAAATTATCTTTATCATAACCACTGTAGTAAAACAGGCCTACACGTATTTCGCGCTCTTATTAGTTTTAAGTACAGATGTATGAATGGACCCACCATCTATTAAAAAACTTTTATGCGTGTACCTAAAGTTGCCCGTCATATATTATATCTCTTTATCTATATCTAAAATTTAAGTCTAGAGCCATTCCTGTCTTGGAGGAGTCTAGAGCTAGATCTACTCAGATTTTTCCTTTTCATTTCGCCTGCCATTTTAGTTTTAGTTTGCTAATCTAAACATAATTATGGATTTGTTACAGTTCTATCGAGATTTACCTTGTTATATTTTTGTTTTAGAGTCTGAACTAACTAGATACAATGTCTTAAAGGCCATTTTACCAATCTTTTCATTTCTTTTCAATCAATATCTACTAATCAGAAGAAAAAACAAAAAAAAACAAAAAAAAAACAACAACACAAAAAACAAACCAATGCACCAATCACATTATAGTCATGACGTCAGAGCTCTCAGGGCGTATTTTTAAGAAGTTCGGCATATCAAGAAAATTAAATTCTTATGTAAGATAGAAGTAACCAACCATCAAATTATCAAATTTTGGCCCATGACCCAAGCATAATGAACTATTCAATTCAATTCAAGTTAATTTACTCAATATAAGGTTACATTAGAACATGTATTGAAAATAAGCAATGCTCAGTCAGGCTGGCAGATTCAAGCATTATGAATATTACAGTAAAGCACACTATTATCTCTCTCCCTCTCTCTCTCTCTCTCTCTCTCTCTCTCTCTATCTATCTATCTATCTATCTATCTATCTATCTATCTGTACTGTGTAGCATTCTGTCTTTTTTGTCACATAGAACAAGAAATGCATGCACTCCTCTTAACACATACCACTCAACGAAACACCCCATCCTAATGTGTCCTTCATTTAATCAAAAGATTCAATTAGAATAAACTCCTAATTCTAGTTCTAGTTTTACGGCTTGGGTAAAGTTTTACGGCTTGGGTAAAGAAGCTACTTTTTAATCGTTTATTTCCTTTGAACGCCTATAGTCTTCGCCCGTGGGGTAAAAAATGAAAACATCTTCTTGCTGGGTGGGTGTTATCTTTCAAGATCTTTTCTGTTCTGACTGACATTCTTTCTTCAAATAGACTTTCAAGAGACGGCAGATTAACACCACTTAACTTTTGTGCTTAGCAATAGCTCCTGGTTCAATCTTATCTTGAGAGCATTATAATGACAATAATGACATCTGTGTGACTCGCGCACTTTATGTGCATAGGAAAATTTCCACCTCTTATCGTTATCCTACCTGAATCAGGTGTACGCTTACCTGTTTCATAAAGTAGAACTCTTATGTTGCAAACATTCCTTGGCTGACTGACATTTCGCTAATGCTAAACAAGTGAAAGGCAGAGAAATAAGACAGTCAAAATATTTTAAACGATGATGAAGTTTACTGTTATTATCATATTCTTTACATTATAATTTTTTGCTGTTTTTGTACTTTTGTCTTTTAATTGTTTAACTTTTAATTTATCTCTATCATAACCACTGTAGTAAAACAGCCTACACGTATTTCGCGCTCTTATTAGTTTTAAGTACAGATGTATGAATGGACTCACCATCAATTAACAAACTTTTATGCGTGTACCGAAAGTTGCTCGTCATATTTTATATCTCTTTATCTATATCTAAAATTTAAGTCTAGAGTCATTCCTGTCTTGGAGGAGTCTAGAACTAGATCTACTCAGATTTTGCCTTTTCATTTTCCTGCCATTAGTTTGCTAATCTAAACATAATTATGGATTTGTTACAATTCTATCGAGATTTACCTCGTTATATTTTTGTTTTAGAGTCTGAACTAACTTGATCTAATGTCTTAAAGGCCATTTTACCAATCTTTTCATTTCTTTTCAATCAATATCTACTAATCAGAAGAAAAAAAACAAATGCACCAATCACATTGTAGTCATGACGTCAGAGCTGTCAGGGCGTATTTTTAATAAGTTGAGCACATCAAGAAAATTAAATTTTTATGTAAGATAGAAGTCCTTTAATGTCCTCCTTTGCTGTTCTATCAAACCAAAACAATGATCGAGCGAGTTAAGATGCTCGCCACTATGGCTCTGTAAAAGCTAATGATTGTCACTATATTGACCTTAAAGACCTAAGTTTTCTTTAAAAGTACATACCCTGTCTGGCCTTTTTGCATATAATTATTGTTAGTTTTTAATTCCCATCTTAATGTGCTAGACAGAATGGTGCCCAGGAATTTGACTAAATCAACTCATTCGACTGTGTCCCCTGCTATAAGCAATGGGGGTGGTGGCACCTCGCCCCTTCGAAAGTCAATTGACAGTTCTTTAGTTTTTGACACGTTTAGTTTTCAATTATTTTTTCTACACCATTGAACAGCTGTTTCAATCTGTTGTAAAAAAACTATTTTCATTGGTGTTATCAACCAATCCCGTTACAGTGGTGTCGTCTGCAAATTTAACTAGAAGACACCCGGGGAATTCTGCTTTACGGTCATAAGTAAAAATGGAGTAGAGCTTGGGAGATAGCAGACAGCCTGGAGGTGTGCCTGTATTAAGAACAATTACAGATGATGAAATATTGCCAATTCTGACAACTTGCGGGGGTTAAGTAAAAATCGAGTACTCAGTAACAGATGCTAAAAGAGAATTGTAAATCTTAAACTAATTTAGTATATAATATTCCAGGAATGATATGTTAAAAGCAGACCATAGAGTCACCATATATGATAAGTTAAATTGGACCATACATGCGGACAAAATTGTCAAAAACATGAATAAGCGAGTTCCCTTTGTACGTAAACTGAATTATTTTCACGTAGATAAGACCCTTCTGCTTAATGTTCTATAAGGCAGTTGTTGAGAGTGTCATAACGTTTGCTATTGCTTGCTGGGGTGGAAATGCTCAAGAGAGTAGAAAGATGAAAGTTAATCAAACAACCAAGAGAGCTTACAAAATGATGAAAAAAATAAAAGAGCCTTTTGTTGATTTTGAAATTCTTTATACTATATACTGCCAAAAAAAATCTTATCAGTTGTAAAAGATGCCAAGCACCCTTTATGCAGTCAGATTAGGTACTCTCAGGCAGATTAGGAAGACCAATTCTTTTCAGGTGCAAACACGAGCGCTATAGAAAATCTTTTATGCCCTATGCTGTAAAACTTTTACCATGATGTGAAATGCCTTTCAATGTTTACTTGGAAATCTATAGTCTACATTATTTGTATGTTTAAAAATGTTGAAATTGTTCGGTAGCTAGTGTATGTGACAATATGAAATTAAGTGATATTTGTTTACCTGTAAACGTGCTTATGTGTCTTCTTTATTTTGATGCTGTAAAACCAAAACAATGAGCCTTATGAGGACAATTAAATATTATTTGAACTTTGAACTTTGAACTATGATCTATAAACAGATTTCAGGCATTTGATTTTTTTCCTCTCTAAAAGTCTAAGTGGGTCTGTATTTCGTGAGTGTTAATAGCAATAGCATCGCCAATAGACCTATTTATCCTGTAAGCAAATTGAAAAACACCGAACTTTGGGGGTAAAAGGGAGTTAAGGTAAGAAAGTACAAATTTCTCAAAGCACTTAATTATCATATACCTTTTCACATAAAGTTGGCATTTTCTAGCCAGTAGATTCTGGCGAATGACAAAAATGTAGTCTTAAAATAAGGGTCTTCCTCCTACTGTTCTTAAAGAAAGGATTATTATTATTATTATTATTATTATTATTATTGTTATTATTATTATTATTATTGTTATTATTATTATTATTATTATTATTATTATTATTATTATTATTATTATTATTATTATTATTATTATCATTACTATTATTACTATTATTCATATTATTATTCACCTAATAACATTTTTCTTTGTATTTTTACTTATTCTCAACCATGTCATCATCATCATCATCATCATCATCATCATCATACAAAGTTCTGTGCAACAAAATACGCCAAATCGATTCTACTTTACTTAATATGACATTGTGGTGTCCTTAATTTTGGCAGTGAAACAAGACGCAGAACTTTCGCCGACCGTTTTAGAAACACCGTCTATATAATCATCTATATCTCAGTGTTCACCAATAGGGGAGTTGTTAAAATCTTTTGTGTTGACCTACATTTCAAACCTCTGCTAGACAGTAGTATGCGCATGGAAGTTGAGCAGGTGGGATCGGTCTAGAAATGATCTTTGGACCTTTGATTTAGTTGTTCATCTAGCAAATACATGCACTTTTACACGCGGCTAAACCTACATCAGGCTGGAAATCCTATTATTAAAAAAAAGGTAATGTTTTTTTGCCAAACCCTGTGGGTTCAAAATATGGTTATCTCCCTTTTCCAATTTTGTGTTGATTGTTGATAGGTAGGGTAATGCATCATTCTAGTGACATGCATCGAAATCTGGTCATTTCGAGGTTAAATCATGAATGTGTCTCTTAATAATAGGCAAAGAGAAGGCAGTTTACAGAGAGATGCTTTAGAGATTAGATTTCGATAAACAATCTTGTTTAGGTGTACACAAACTTGGTTTGATTCTGTATTTTTAGTATTAATCCTTAGGTTTAAGATATTCCCTAGCGTCTATTGTGTAATAATTATGTGAAATAATTGTTGGTTTTGTGGTGAAAGCATCAAAATGCACACAAATTAATGAGGTTCAGGATGTACATGTATTACACGACTTGATATGTAAGCCGAATTTTTTCCGGAAGGCCATCAGTTTAGAAAACCCTCACGTAAAATATATCATATTATTGTGATTGGTTTGCACAAAAACTTAAATGAAAGTTTTCAGACATAAACGGTCTATTGGAACCATGATTTAGTTGGTAAATTGAATGCAAAACAGCAAAGTGAATAGTTATGTTACAAATCGTACCTTACGCCTGAAACTCAAGGTGCAAAAGTACAAGTGGCGCTTGACACAAAAACAGTATGTTTTTAGACTTAAGAAATCCAATTACATAATTAATGAGTTGGTGAAATGCATATAATAAAACATACTGGCCAAATTCTTGGTAAAATTTAAAATTACCATCAGCTGACATTTGATGTGAATGGTCACAATGTGTAAAATGCAGATCTGGATCCTCATAATACCTACGGCAATTGCTGTCAATGTGTTCTCCATTCCCATTGCAACGACATAATCTAAGAGCAAATCTTACACATTTGCATTGTTCCTTACACTCTTTCTTGCAACCACATTTTGCGGCTTCTGGCAGCAAAGTTCAGAAATATACACCAGAGTTTCATTAAAATTTCACTAAGGCCCAGCCAAATGGATGCGCAATCAACATCTCACTCCACAAAACTTGCACATGTCTTCATCCCTTTTCACCGAGAACAACTACTGCTCTGACTTCAATAAAGCAACTTAAATTGGGACTAAGTGAGAGTCTCACACTTTAAGTCTTACTCCGGTTCTAGCCCACGCACCTTTCAAACATATACATTGCGACTTTTCGGCAAATCAACCAAATGAAGCATGAAGTTACGAAAGCAGTTCCTCGCCCACACTTAGCCTATAACTGCCCGGCACAAACCAAGTGTAGAATCTGCA
The DNA here is from genome assembly GCA_019649035.1 of Elysia marginata. NCBI lineage: Eukaryota > Metazoa > Mollusca > Gastropoda > Plakobranchidae > Elysia > Elysia marginata. Next base: position 2,378 of record BMAT01008564.1, on the reverse strand, counting down.
GTGTGAACCATGTAGCTATGAGAGATACTGCATTTGGTTTGTCCACTGCAGACTGCAGTACTTCTATGACTTACAATAGCTGATATAAGGAATAAGGGTAACTATGGAATGGCCCCCTGGAAAACGTTTGTTACTCTTACTGAAAACACATTAACAGAAATTACATTGAATCTGTGAGGAGAATCCATTTAAGTCCGTAACCACAAAAAAGCTCAAAGTGCATCACAATTAATTTCATCTCATAGTTTGATTATAACGCTGTGTTAACAATCTCTTGCGCGTTTTCGTTACTAAAATGATACAGAGTGCTTGAAAATTAATAAAGATAATGTTTCTAAATTTTTCTTTAAACAATCACCATAATGTGTGGTAACATAATGCAATAGCTTGGTTATTTACATAATACTTAGTAGTCTAAAATCTTCTTAAATGTATCAACCATTCCATTGAATGAAATTTCTGTGTTTTTTCGACCTGTGGCGTTATTGATATTATTATTTATATGCAATGTATTTATTCTAGTAATCAAATTATTTAAGAATTCAACTAAACGTACAATCACTGCCCTTGCCAGTTTTTACCCCATTGCTATATATTACTTTTATTTTGGAATTCAAATTCTAGTTTTATATTTAATTTTAGAAGTTAAGTAATATAAGAAAACTTTCTCATTGAAGTCAAATTATAAAGGAATCAAATATAATAGCACAATACAACTTTTAACGAATTTTGAATTGAAAAGGTTATTATTTTGATCGGTCGAACTGTGCCAAATTCAATAAATAAGTCTTCTTTTGGATTTGATAACAGTAAATATAGCTGACAGTACAGACTTATAACTTCTAAAATTTTGAAACATCAAATTATACAAACCCCCCTTGACGCCAATCTTGCTCTTGAATTTTAATATTTCTTAGAAAATGACATTAGTTATTAAGATTTATGTATTCAAATTATCAACTTATTAACTTAAATTTAAATTGTTATCAGAACCTTTAAATTCAAAGAACGTAAAATCTTAAACCGGTTCAATTCAAGATCACAAAACTTAAAACGAGCACTCTTTACAAATAAAAATATCTCCATTTAAGCAAGACAAAAAGCATTTCAGTGGTAGTTCTATGTATGGATTTGAAGCGTGGGTAATCTGTAAAACACAGAAAACTTTGGAGTCCACAGAAATCTGATTCTTGAGAAGAATGTTCCGAATATCATGGATGGCAAAGAAATGAAAAGATACAGTCCTGAATGAAGCAGAAACAAAAAGGTCATGAACACAATTTAAAAAAAATATCTGGAAAAAATTTTTGGACAAATGATGAGAAGGAAAAACAACCTACACGTCTATTGGCATTAGGGATTCTAAACGGAAAACGTGATAGAGGTAGATAACGGGAGAAGATGATAGATGGAGTGACGAAGTGGCTAGGCAAAGGAAGCCTAGGAAGGGTGGTGGGACATTGGGAGCATCGAGGGATCGAGAAGTTTCGAAAGACAGGATCGTCCACGCTATCTGCACGACATTTGATGATGACCAAGATGATGTTAAATTATTTCGAAGACACGTCAAGTAGGCGTACAATCCTTATCACTCACTATTCATCTAGGTCTAAATTGTAATAAACAAAAAAGTATTGTTTTAGTTAAGATTTTCAAGGAAGTGGCGCTCAAGACAGTCTAGGTGATAAGATCAAGCACTATCATCCTTGCGTCACCAAAATGTACACACGGCCATACTCCCACAGACCTGTCAGTTTAGACCTAGAATGAACTATTCCGAATGTTGGGGGCGGAAGTTGAAGAACACGAGTTGTAGACTAAAACACTAACAGTGATATATTAATGGGTCTAGCTAGATGAAAAATCGGATGACGCTGCCAATGCACAAAAAAGGAAGTCGGCGCCAGCAGCAATAAAACTCTCACACGCTTTGCAGCTCTTCTTCTTCTTTTTCTTCTTGTTCTTGTTCTTGTTGCTGTTGTTTTTGTTGTTGTTGTTGTTCTTCTTCTTCTTCTCCTCCTCCTCCTTCACATAGAACTTTTGAAATGTTATTATAATTCTTATCATAACAACAGCTACTGCTGGTTTTTTCCCTTCTCTTTCTCTTTCCTTAATTACTTCTATTACTACAAATACAATTAAACAAGAGTCACAGTATATTGTGTTTCCGTAATACCACATGCATCCCCCCCCACCCCGTACCTTTCATTTACTGTTAGTCGTGTACCTATTTGTGTAAACTATTGAGCTTTTTTTTCTTTTTAGTCTCACGAAACGTAAAGCCGATAGCTTATTCGTTTCGTTTGTACCCTTAGAGCTGCAATATACCTTACTAATTTTTTTTACTTTACAGTTTACTACTACTACTACTACAACTA
>BMAT01008563.1:198768-213974 GCA_019649035.1 Elysia marginata | reverse complement strand
CTTTACTACTTTTTTTGTCTTTGTCGTTATAATGATTTTAATTAAAATTACCAATGTAAGTATTAATTAAGGATCACTTATAATACTTAACCCTAGTTACTGACCCTTGTAACAGAAATGTCTACCTTTTAAGAAAATAAAGAAATAATAATAAAATAGATGTTTATGGTCTAAAATTTAGCCTAAATTATCATGCATTAAAAAATATGTATCAAATGAAGCCTACATCCACCATTTATATGCGTAGGGCTAATAAGCCTACACAGACAGATCAAAGTGCCTTGCTTGTTTTTTTTTTTTAACTTTCACTTTCTTATGATTAGGCCGACAAAATCCATAGACACATTCAATTCAATTTCAAATTTATTCAGTCAATACAAAGTTACATAGGTACATGTCTTGAAAATAAACAATGCTCAGTCAGGCTGACAGATTTTAACACTGTGAATATCATAGTTAAAGTAGCCTACACTATTATAGAGTATTGGTACATGTATTAAAGAATAGAAATGTTAAAATCTCTCTTGCAACACCCACACACGCACTCCCACTCCCTCCCTCTCTCTTCTCTCTTGCTTTCTCTCACCCCCCTCTCTCCCTCTCTCTGTATCTGTGTAGCATTTTCTCTCCACTATCCTAACAAACAAGAAATATGTAAGACAATTTCAGCAGGTTGTTTAATCTGTAGCTTAATAATCTTAATTGATGATTCATGGAGACTTTTCTTTTTGTCTTACAATTAGAGTTGGAGACAAGTCCAGAATCATGCCCCCTCACATGTCTTATCCTGGGTGCAGGGAACAGAGGAAGCAAGTACTCGGTTTATGCAACCTTGTTTCCAAGTCAGATGAAGGTATACAATATAATATAGGGCCTGTAGAGGCTTAATTAATTTTTATTTCAAGATTGGGCCATCTATATTCATTACAGGGATGCTCCCTTATCAGCTAAAACAGAAATTCAGGCTGATTTAAAATTACCATTTCTTAAATATATAGGATTAAACACTGTGACTTTTAGACTGATTTTTATTATAGTTTATATATCCACCTTCAACCAGACTAAGTATGAATCAGCCTAAAAAATAATTTCCTGCTGTATGCAAATAATGACAATACATTGTGATGTTCGAAGAGAAGTGAAATAAAAGATAACAAATTTATGAAATTCATATATGGTATTCTATATCGTATTATATCTCATGGTTTTAGATTTTTAGCGGAAATCCAAAAGCACCAAACTGAAAGTTTAGAAGAAAGGCACTGTTAAAATGAGTGTTAAACATGTTTAAATTGTAACAACCAAATCTCTTATGACAACATGGAAACATTATGTTCACTTAGCTAAAACTTTTAGCTAAAAGTTATATAAATTTATACACAAGAATATTATTTTAAGTTTGGAAATCTAAATTAAAACTATGACTAAAGGACCGGTTATGATTTAAAAAAAAAAAATGATTTTTTTGCCCATAGAATAATTGATTAGTTCATTGCATTTTTAATCATTTTCATCTTTGAATTTTGATTTGTACATGTATTTTTATTCTTATTATTCCTAATGCAAGGTGGTTGGTGTGGCAGAGCCAATACTAGCAAGACGGGACAATCTTTGCAAGAGAGTTGGCACTATAAAAAGAGAATATGAATTTTCAGGTGAGAATGCCTCTAAAAATTATATGGATCAAAATCAGTATAATTATTTTCATAAATATTTTTTCGCAATTCAATACATTTTGCATTGTCTTGGGTTAAAGGTTTCATTTTAGAATGAAAAAAGGCAAACAAATCAATAAAAAAAAGAAGCACCCCCTCTCCAGGTACAGTGGATTATGGAAACCTCTAAAAGTGGACGTCTGTATAATTCAAAACTCTATTAATTTAAAGTTTTTTACAAGGATAAGCCCTCTTCTTTATTCTTTAGCTTTGTTTTATACATGAGCTCATGTTTTCAAGTTAATGAGGTTCAATTCTCTCAAATCAAGGCTTATATTGAGGTTATCAGAAGATTTTCTTTCTGTTTCCTATCAGTTTCACGCCTTCAAAACATTGTGAGGCTTATGGGAAAACAGTAACGGAGCAAAGCTACCTCCTCAAAGCACATACGAGGTGTCTTTGACTCCTAAAATGACTGGGTTTATTAGAGTTTGCAGGAGTCATGTAAGAGAGGGGAATGTTAATAGCATTAATGTTAATAGTCTGAGTGAAATGAACCTAAACCTTTGTGTGTGATTGAAGAGTGGTTTTCCAAAACCAAATACTGTACTTTTGTTGAAATCAGGTTTACAACTTTTAAACAATCCTTAAGGCCTCTCTATTTCATAATATCGATTGTCATAAGTATTTTTTAAAAGATGAAGAGAAGAGTTTTACTTGATTTTTTTTACAACTTGAAAAATACAGATACATAATTTTGGAAAACTGCTCTTCAACTTGAATCCTCGTAGTTTGAAGTTTTTATATAGATTTCATAAGTATACAAGCTGCATTAGAAAGCTAGGAGAAAACAAGTTTCAAAAGTATATTGTGTATCAGTCCCACAGAATCAGTCAAGGTGCAGAATGATGTGTTCAGGATATCTGTCTATTGTCTAGGGTGAATGAGTCAGATGTTGCAGTTTTCACTTTCAAAAGCATTGCTGTTTTGAACGAGACATGGCTCTAAGCTTCCAAACATTTAAAGTTTCATAAAATTAACAATATTTTCTAGGAAGTTGTAACAGCATCTGTGGATTTAAAATGTAGGGAAAAGAATGAAAAGTTGGCTTTCAAAAGGCGTTTCTCAGACAAAGAATTCTGACTTCCGACTCATCCACCCTGGACACGAGACATATAGACCATTGGAAAGACTTTTAGCTTTTAGGTTTTTAAAATTAGCAAAAAGTATTTTGATATCTTGATTTTTTCATAGCTACATCTCTGTGGGCCATTTTCATTGGGGGAAAAATGAAAGTGCCATAGGTGAATAGCAAAAACAGCTAGCTGTCAAGTTGCTTTTAGAAAATTAAAAGATGAAGAAAAGGTTGCATGTTAAAAGCATAGAAAACTTAAGTAACAATTAGTGAAAACTAAATCGTGAGTGGATTTTTGACATTTTAAGAGTTGGAAATCTAGAAGCGCCTAATAAGATTTTTTAAGGCAGTAAAAAATGTTTTGATAGTTTGATAATAACATGAATTTTTGCTTTTAAAACATAGGAAGATTTACATCATAAACGGTATAAAGAGATCACCAACCCCTCCTTTATTTTTCTTTTTTGCATCCATCATGTCTATGGTTTTATGCATTTTTAATTTTATGTGATAAAACCATCATTAACTTTTAACCATATGAAAAACTTTTGGGCAAAAATTTATCCTTTGATAGGAAATGTAAATTTTCTCTATTCGACTTTGAGCAACAACTCAACTCAACTCATTTTGAGGGAGCTCTACACAAATGCTGAATCAGAGCCCCTGTTTTTCTTGGACTGTTAATCGATTCATGTATAACTTATACGTTGATGAACATTGTATTACTTGTGTGTAAATTTTAGAGCGAAGGTCTTTTATTTCCATAAAAACATCAGCCAGTGTATACTGAAAATCTTTTTTTGTAGACTGGCGAGAAGCAGCTAAAAAGGATAAGTTTGCTGATTTTGTCATCATCACAACAACAGATCAGCAACACAAGGTTGTTGTTTTTTGTTTTTTTTTACCTATTTCAATGTTATATTCACAAGAGGAGGTGATTCCAAAATTTTTATGAGTAGGTGCAAAACAAACATCAGACATTGGTTTATCCAAAGAACTATAAAAATTTTCAATAACTTACAATATAAGACTAAGAATGCACCATCCTTAAATATGTGAAAAAATCATTTTGATCATGAATTGGTATCTCTTAAATAGGATTTTGATTGATATTTGTTTCTATGAAAGTGAATGGATGTCTCTTAAATATTTTTTTGATTAATTCTAGTTTCTTTGATTTTTTTGGGCGGGGGCGTTTGAAGGGTAGTAATCCTATTTGGCCTTTGTGATGTTATGATATGATAAAGTACACCGTAGCATTTTCCCAGCAGTTACTTTTGTACTATCTATCAACTGTCTTGTTAATTAAAACCAAGAAATTTATTTGCAAATTCTTGATATGTTCATCAATGAGCTGCTTTTCAATCTGCAGTGTTAAGATTTAAAACAGCAAAACAAAAACTGAGAATGTTAATTGTGGATATAGATTGAACTAAAAAAAAATCGGGTGTGGCAGCAGCTCTGCATGTTTAAAAAGAAATGGGGAAAAGTAGCAGAAACAAAATCAGCCCCTCACTTGTACACAGGAGATCTAAAATTCTCATGTGCTAAGATACCTGTAGGGAAATTTATTGATCACTAAACAAGAAATTTTTTGGTTTAATAAAAACATAAATGGCTATGAAGCAAATGGAAATTATCTTAACTTATATTTTTTCCCCGTAAGTTTAAAAGATAGGTAAATATAGTCATTTAGAAATAATTACATGTAGCTTGATTAAATATAGATCCCAAATTTTTATAAGCTTTTCACTAAAAGCCATAGAGAACTGATCGATTTTTTTTACCTTTATCTTTCATACTATCAAACAATGTTGCAGGGTGGCAAAATGCCAACTCTAATTATTATTAATGCTTTCTTTTTTTTTTGCAAATATTAAATTCTGTTAACAGGAGTTAGGTTTTTTTATGGACAGTTTTAAATATCTAGATAACCAAATATAATCAAAAGTGTAAAAATCTCTTTCAATCAAAAGATGAGAATCCTTTACACACTTAAACTTTCAAGAGGAACATAGTAGGCTCTGCTCTCAACATTAAGCTGTTAGTCATTACAATGAAGTTTGATTTTAAAGATTTCCAATAAAAACCAAGTTTCATATTCTATAAATACTATTATTTTTCAAAACCAAAAACGAAATTCTATGCCAGATCAATTTGCTTTTTTTTCAAATTCTTGTTCAGGATCCAGTTGTTGCATTTGCGCGGAAAGGCTATGATATTTTACTTGAAAAACCTATGGCTGTGAGTATGCAAACAATTTATTTAACAGTATTTGTTCATGTATTTTGTATGTGCATTTTCTAATTTGGTTCTAAGAAAACAGTTTCAAGTTTCAAATACATTTATGGAGAAAAAGATTTATCATACATTGAGCTATATGGAGACGTCTATTTTTATGAACTTCTTTCTTTCTACACACACTCTAAAACTTACATATCTTTAACAAGAATTTTTTCAAACCTGTAGGGGCCTGTAGGCGTATATAAATTACTGTCAAAATTAGTGATTTTTATCTTTTACTGCTGTGTTTTATTTCCTGAGGCAATAAACCATCTTTGGAAAATGTCCATGAGACTTTGTGCCTAAAACATCCCTTCTTTATTGAAATAAATAGTTTGTTTACTCAAATGACACATAGAGCAACATATATGCAACAATTGCACTTTGGGACTCAGTTTTTTTTGTTGAACCATCATGTTGTAGGCCCACATGTGGCTACATTTTTGTGTATCTCGCTCATAAACATTGTGACAGGCTAACTTCTCTTTCTGGCTAACTATTAAACAAAGACTAAAGTCCCGACCATGTTCATTGCAATGAAAATTTCCTCGTCTAGTTCTGATCTGTTAAAATGAAAAAAAAAATGTATGATGGTTGTCAGTGGCAATTTGGTCAAGAAGTAATCGACATCCCAAGTGACTTAGCAAATCAAGAAAATGCACTATCTCATGGCGCTTCTTAATTTGCAAGGTCTAGTTGTATTCAATAAAATAGGTATTTCCTATCAAGAACTCGACATTCTGTAAACAGATTATGCATTAATTTGTATTCACTGGCTCAGTCTGAAAGTGTGAGTTTAATAAATAAAGAAATATTGTTTGCAGGTCACACCAGAGGACTGCAAAGAGATTGTGGATGTGTGCAAAGCATCTAATGTGACCATGGCTGTGTGTCATGTTCTTCGGTATACACCCTGGGTTACCATGATCAAAGATGTTATAGACTCTGGACGCATTGGTGATGTGGTCAACATCAGATTGACGGAGCCAGTGAGTAGACCAATAGAGGACAAGTTCTGTAGTTCTTTTTACATATCTTGTTCAGTTCAGTTTGGATATGTACATGTATATCTCTTGCATTCTGTCCAAATGAATCGTAAGTCGATTGGCTTAGTTTTGAGATATAGGCTTTCAAAGTTTAGTAGGTGTTCAGAAGTCCATTTTTTTTTATTTCAGATATTAACGCTAAAACCATTTCTAAACAGCTTTAATACCTAATTGGTGTTGGAATTCAATGTTTTATGTGTTTGATTTTAATTGGTATGGTTGCTAAGACCTCAACACCTTTATAGTCGTTTAAATTTTAAATGCAATTTTTTCCCTTCTCTGAAATTTTATAAGTCCTAACCTTGCCGATGTTAAACGGCTACAACTTCATACAGTTCAGAAGCATGATAGAGCTTTTCTGTTTGATGTATTTGAAAGTAGAAAAAATAAGCTTGTCTGTGATACCAATATCTGATTACCTTCCAATTTAAACTCAAGACTTATTTTGACTGGTTGCAAGACATATATACATGTATATATTTTCTAACACTTGGAAACAAAATTTAACTTTGAGTTATTCCTAAAATTATTAGTACACATAACAAAAAATAAAATCAGTAATATTCGAATTATCTAGGTTAGAATTATGTGTGATCCTTTGTATTTACTTAAGCAGGGTAAAATGAAAAGTTCCAAAAAAAATGAAAAGAAGAAAAATAAGCACACATTATTTTAGGCAACGAAAAAAAGTAATGAAAAAGAAAAACAGTTGTTATTTGAAACATATCCTTTTTTTTTTACAAAGTTATTAGAATTTTCAATGGTCTTGTGCTTCATGTTTTTAAAACTTTGTTCTTAGGTGATTTTATGCTTTTAAATATGTATACATTAACTTGACCTCTATTACTTTTCTCTTTTTTTTTGCATGGTTTAGGTATACAATTCTTATTTTGTCGATAAATTTTGTTTTGTCTGTAATACAACTATGTATCTTTTTCATTCGTGCTGTGTTGCAGATTTTTATCCTTTGTGAATAATGTTTTTGGTTCTAAAGATATAAAAACACTGTAAAAAACTAAAAATACCACACTCACTTCTTCTTTATTTTATACAAAGATATTCTTCTATTTCAAAACCTTCATCTTTAGTTTAAGCTTTGACTGAAAAATTAAAAATGCAATCTGTACTGATGTTTTTTTGTACAACTTCCGTTTGAAAAAAAAAAATGCATGAATTATTACAAATTGCATCTGTGTGCTAGGTTGGCTTCATGCGTTATGCTCACGCATTTGTGCGTGGTAATTGGAGGAATACTGCAAGCAGCTCCTCATGTTTGATGTCCAAATCTTGTCACGACGTAGACTTAATCAGTTATTGGATGTCTCCAAAGCGATGCACCAGCGTCGCTTCTTGTGGCAATCTTAGCCATTTTACAAAGGAAAACAAGGTAGATATTACCCTGTTTGCTTTTGTTTCTCTTAGGTTGGTTTCTGGCATTTCGCTCATTCTTTTGTTCGTGGTAACTGGTGTAAAGAGGGCAAAAGTACTTTTGCTCTGATGTCCAAGTCATGCCATGATGTAGATCTCATCGCTTACTGGATGAACCCTAGAAAATGTGTCAGTGTGTCATCCTTTGGAAAGCTTAGCCACTTTACAAAAAGCAATAAGGTTTGTCTATAACTCTCTAAACATCTGAAAATTAATGTGTTTGTTGATCTCCTGTCTATGGAAAGAAGTGGCAAAACTATTTTGCTTTCTGCTTAGTTTTCAAACTAAATATAGCTTAGCCACTTTAGAAAAAGCCATAATGTTTGTCTATAACTCTCTAAACATCTGCAAATTAAAAACTTATGATTGAAGATGTGTTTGTTCATCTACTGTCTATGGAGAGAAGTGGCAAAACTATTTTGCTTTCTGCTTAGTTTTCAAACTAAATATAGCTTTTACCAGAAATGCCAAATGTTTTTGAAAAAAAAAAAGAAAAAGAAAACCCTTAGAATGAGCCTAGCATTATATATTGTACTGAAAAATGGCATAGACAATAAATGGATGAAAAACTTCAAATAAACAAATGTAAATGGATAAAAAAAAATGTGGAATAACCTGAAAACCCTGAAATCTAACATCCCTGTTTTACCAGAATTGTTTTTGCGGCATAGCTTTTAATAAAACATTTGAAATAACAACATATTTCCACTTTTTTAAAAAGCTTGAATATCTTTGGGCAACAGAATCAATCTTTTGAGTGTTTTAAAATCAAGTATAAATTGTTTGCAACAAGGTCTATTACTTTTTAAGTCTGGCTTGCAATTTGCACTTATTTTAAGATTTGCTATTAAGTAAGCTTACCATATATAATCAACAACTTACCTCTCAATTTAGTTTTGCCACCATACAAATGAGTAAGATGGCTTTTTATTTGCTTTGAGTTTTAAAATATAGACTTTTTATATAGCTAAAATGAAAATAGTCTCGACAACACAACTTTTAGTGTAATCACTTTCAAAACGTTTACCAATCTGCAAAACACCTTTATCTCTTTGAGTAAGGATGTATCTAAAAAGTCATAATTGAAATAAACCAAGCACTAGTAAAGGTAGACAGAATCGATCACTATTTAAACTATAGCAAAATTTATAACCAAACTTGCTCTCTTTAAAAAAGGGGTATATATATGTGCGAAACAACCTAAGCACATTGGGCAATTCAAATTTTTTACACGTTTTTTAAAAGTCAAACTCTACCTTTCAGATGTTGAAAAATTTACAACTCAAACTTTTAGATGTTCACAGAAATTTCATTTTAAAGCTTGTTGAAATGGCTTAGTAAGTAGCAGAAATTTTTTGTTTAAAGGGCTCTAACTCAAAACCAGTCTAAGTGACTTGTGTCAGGTTCACCGTAGTCACCTCCAATATTTGAAGAAGAGGAGCAAGAGCAAAATGTTAAAAACAGTATGATGCAAAAATATAAGAAATATGTCTCGTATTCTGTCCAAATGAGTTGTAAGTTAAAAAGCTTAGTTTTGAGATATAGGCTTTAAAGATAAGTGGTTGTTCAGAAGTCATTTTTTTAAAATTTTAGTTATTGATATAAAACCATTTATAAACATTTTCTAAATTTCATGTTTTTTGTGTTTAATTTTCGTTGGTATGGTGGCTAAGGCTTCAACACCTTTATACTTGTCTAAACTTAAAATGCTAGTATTTTCTCCCTTTTCTGAAATTTCACAAGACGTAACCCTCTCAACTGCAAACGGCTATAACTTCATACAGAAGCATGATAGAGCTTTCTTGTTTGTTGCATATAAAAGTAGAGAAAATAAGCTTTTTTGTGATATCAATATCTGACTGTCTTTCAATTTTGACTTACGATTTATTTTGACTTGTTGTAAGACATGTGTTAGGCTTAATGTTTTAAAACAAATTTTCTTAACTGCCAGCCTGCACAAGCTTCATCACGCTGCCTTGATTGTCCAGTCGAACAGGAATGTCCTTACTCAGCGAGGAAGATCTACATTGATGCTTACAAATCAGTGAGTGAATGACGTGGTGGATACGCTAATAAAACTTAATCTTTTCACTGAGCTAGCTTCTTTGCGCCATTCATGCTGCTGCTCTACTGGCCATATGCGCTGTGTACGTACGCCGTTTGTCCTTGATAAACCAAGTTTTGCTCTATCTTTTCTGAAACCAATCCTTGCTTTTAGGGGACAAGAATGGTGTCATTTGAAATGTAGGGGTTTTCTGAAACTAAAAATAGTCCTTGGTGGATTTGAATATGCAAGGGGAATGACCAACAAGCCAATTAATAAAATGCACACACACACCTACACACACACCATCACCAGCCTGCACAGCTGTACTGTGTTGATTTGATTGAGACCTAGCCTACCCTAAAGGTCTGTGTCTAGCTTTGGCAGTTTGTAAGTTCAAAATAAACAATGTCTTTACCAAGAAGAGAAGCTAGGCTTACAGCTGGATAGGTTTTAGATAAGTATATTTAGTGACTCTACCTGTATAAGTATCCACCTTTGAAAATTTTCTCTACACATGGCAGAAATTTTATGTGAAGCTGTTAAGCTTTTGATGTTTTCCATTGACAGCTTTCTTTGAACAAAGTTTGATTTTGTCCAGAATATAAATTTTACAGTTTGGGTCCAAATAATTCAGATCCAGATAATTTCAGAGACTTTTCAGAACCGACTGATTTCAATTGTATTTTAGCTTTTAAAAAAAAGAGCAGCTGAATTTAATGACTGAATTATTGTAATACTAGGTAATTTACTTAAAGAATCAGAAGTTAAGGAACACATCGTATAACATTTTTTTGTGTGCTCTAGCTTTCCTGGCATTGGTAGACAGATCCTTATCGATGAAATAATCAGATTCAGCAGTTGGTTTTTTTAATAAGAGTATAACCTTAACCTCAGTCGTCATTGAGGAGAAGAAGGAGACAGGTTATAATTTAATTAGCTACTTTTTAAAAAAAGGAAAGACCTTCTAAGTTGAATTTCTTGTCTGGTCATACAAACGGTTAAAAGTAGTATGTAATCACCATACTGTTAAAAAGGGGGAATGAATTCAATTCAATTCAATCTTTATTCAATCAATATGCGTATTGAAAATAATCAATATTAAATTTAGTGACATCTGTTGTTGTAAGGGCAAGCTGAATTTGATAGAGAGCAAGGCTATAGGCTATATATTCAAAACAATGTAAGTCCTCGTCTATAATATTTCATTTTGAAGCAGTAAAAAGATACCACTTTTTATCACATGGTTACATTTTTTCTTGGCTATGTAGACTAGAAGCATTGCAATGATTTTGATCATCAAACAATTGCATGGTTTTGTATTATTGTGTGCTACCATATAGGGTAATACTGGCTGGCCTGTGAAAGTTATTACGGACATAGTAGACCTGGAGAATATAACAAAAGCTCTGCGCACTGGACCATACGGGAAGTGTGTCTATGACATGGACAATGATGTTGTGTCTCATCAGGTAATCTTGTCGTATATATTTTGCCCATGTTTCTACACCATTTACTGCATTTCACACAAGTTTTTTTAAAACTTTTATTTGTTTCAAAACCAGGGTAAATGGCTTGAAGACGCAAGTCACAAACTTTACTTTACATGTAATTAATATTTTGAACAACGCATTGAGCTTCCAAAGATAGCAAGTTGCATTAAGTGATCAAAATATTGAGGAAAGATATTGGAAAAATCTCATATTTGAAAATGTAGAGTCAAAGAAGAATAAAAATATGTTTAAGCCATTTTTCTCAAAGTAAATGTTTGCGACTTTTAACTCATTCACCCTGGCTGCGAGAAATATAGATGTTAGGCTAATTTTTTTTAAAGAAAGATCTGTTTTTTACCTCATAGAATGTCTTTGATAATTTCAACTGTCTCCTTCATTTAACTTTTTTATGCACCACAAACAAAAAAAAGGACATTGTTAAATGTTGCTGTTTTTTATGCTATCTTGCATTGTAAACTGTTCATAACTGTTCAAGTAAAAATTTAAATTCTTCGTCTGACTGTCACAATTTTCAAGCATAAATTTGAACAATGCATGTTTGTAAACTTATGATGATATAGATTATGAATTTTTTTAAAGATATTCATGTTTCTGATGATTTTTTACAATTGGAGGATAAAAAGTTTTATAACATGCGAAGAATTATTTCTAGTTCTTAGAACTTCCTACTTGTTTATTTCAAGTAACAATAGAAGTTATAATTGAAACATTACTTAATTTTTTATCGCCTCTGATGAAGGCGTAAAGCCAATAGCTTACTTGTTTCGTCTGTACTCTTAGAGCTGGAACATATACCTTAGTGAATGATTTTTAATTTTGTTAAATTGAGCAATGTAGTGTTGTCTTGTCCAGTTCGGATGTTTTAACCCCATGGGAGAAAAATCAAATTGTGCAAAAATCAAATTATGTGTGTAGATAAAAAAAAAGAAGGAATCAAAAAACCAGTCATCTGAATGTAGTTTGAATAAAGGAAAAATTTGAAGTATCCAGTTTTAAACTATTTGGACTCAATAGTACTTGTCCTTGTCATTAGGTAGTCAACTTTCAATTTGATGACGGAGCTACAGCAAATTTTTCCATGGTAGCCTTCACCAAAAACATATGTGCCCGTGAAGTGAAAGTATATGGTACCAAGGGAGAGATTACCTACGAGGGAGGTTGGGACAGGATGCATATATGTGACTTCCGAACAGGAAATACAGGTATTGTGTCTATTCTGTATCTATTCATTAACAACTAGAGATTCCCAAGGACTAAGAAAGATTCACTTTACTCAGTGAAGACACTAGCTGCACCTAAGCTCAAGACTAAGACACACAGAACAAAAGTGTCTATGGGTTTTATTTGTTTTGCTTTTTTAGTACCAGTTGTACATTTTATGCTACAAAAAATATTGTTAACATTCATTGTGCCAGTGCTTATTGTGACCCTGGGGTTGTTTTAAACCGCCACATCTTCTTTGATTAAAAGTTAAAGATTTTAAAGGTGTGAAGTTAGCAGTGGAGAGAAGTAGGCTTAAGTTTGTGTGGAGATGCGAGAAATCTTCTTTGAGTTGAATTAAGAATAAAAACCTGCAGTTTAATGAGCCGAGCAGGCGCACATTTGCTTTGAATGAAGACAATTTGTCTAGAATCCTGGGTGAATGAGTCGGAAATCGGAAATTCTTTGCTTTTTCTTTTTTTTTAATTCTATACTTTAAATCAACAAAAGCTTTAAAATCTTACCACAAAACATCGATAACTTTATGAAATTTTTGAGGTTTGGAAACTTAGCAAAATATCTCTCTGAAAAAAGCAAAGTTTTTGAAAGTGAAAATTACAACTGCCGACTAATTGACCCTGAATGTGAGGCATATAATTGGTTATAAAATTTAAGTATGTTTCGTTGAAAAAAAAAATACTTCACAAACAAGAAAAAATTGACTCTCTAGAAAACAGAAAGGAGGAAAAACCCTTATCCTCTATGAGAAGAGTAAACAGAACCCTCAAGTTCAGATCATGAAATTCACTTATTCAATGCTAAAATTATTTTAAATTTGGGTTTAAAGGCATTGAATTAATCTTTGCTATTGCATTAACTGTGAAGGTAAGTCCATAGTTTTAAGGCCAACGTATTGAGTTGAGATATCAGTTGTCTTCATTTTTAAAACTAGTAGTTCAGTTCAGGTTACTCCAATGGTTTAGAAACATGCCCGTCATACCTGAAATCATCAAAAAGCAGACTTTCAAAAAATTATGCCTAATTGTCTCTTTGTTTAGTTTACCAATAATCTCAAAAGTAACTTTTGAAATTGAAGGTATTATTGTATATATTCAATAAATAATAAATAAATAAAATGTTTAGAGTCCTGCACCGCCAAAGGCAGTCTCATTACTTCACATATTTACCCCAGCAGACCTATACACACCAGAGCAAATTCAACTCATATTTCAGAGCATTAAAGTAAGGCAGCCTGTTGGGCGCTCAAACTCTAACATTCCGCCAATTCCAAGCTCTACCTTTAGCCAGGTACCCATTTTACAGGTGGGTGGACTGGGGAAAGTTAAGGTAAATTGCTTTCCCAAGTCAATTGCAACATGCCATGGTCAGGAATTGAACCCACAACCTCCAGATCTCAAGTCCGATGGGCTAACCACTCTGCCAATCTGCCCCTCCATGTATTGAAGAATAGTCCAAAAAAGGTTTAAAAGCTATATACTATAGTATTTAAAGTGTCATAATTCACACAAAGGACTACAAATTTCACATACTTTCACAGTTAATAAACACCTTGCTCTTATAAGACCATTGGACCATTTATTCTTTCAGAGTACTGGCCCATTGAAAATAAGTACCCCACTGAAATGGCAGGTCATGGTGGAGCTGATTTTCAGTTGATGAAAACTTTTATTGAGGCTCTAAAGGTAAGATCTTCAAATCTCTTGTATTACTGTTAGTATGCAGTCATTTTTGAAGCTGCTTATGTTGATTTTTAATTAACTTTGGGTACAATTATATAAATAAGAACTTGCACATGACTCTATTTTTCACCTAAGTTGATGGGATTGGTTATGTTCTGTAGAGCTTGACTTAAGCAGATTTTATGGTATATATACTTTTTTTTGTGAATTCAAAGCCTACAATAATTGTTATTGGGACTTTTCTTTGACCCTGACCACACTACTGCTGCTCCATAGTACTGTCTAACCACAGTTCATTGTTGTTATTTTTATCCTTTCTAGAAGAGGGATAGGAAAATTGGATGTTAACTCTTTCTGTGTGGAAGGTAATTTTAGGTTCTGACCAGACCTCATGATTGACAGACACGATTGTACTGATTGTGTTGATTTTCCACCAAAAAACGGCTTCAAAACAAACATGCATGGGATATTTTGTTGCCTGTAGTCCTAGTTTTTGTTAAACAATAAAACAGTTACTTAAAAACTTGAAACATGGAAGCAGGGAAACAAAATATACCGGGACCGATGAATCAGTCGTTGGTCTAAATAGGTCAAATTTGCCGAATGTTGTATCGGTCGCCGGCATAGAAAAATTCGGGCAAGACCTGCTTCACCTGCCATTAAAAAAAAGACAAACTTGTCCTATCAGTGAGAATTATAAATGGCCATTAGTTTTCCAGGTTTTATTGTGATCCCAACTTCGGAGAATTGGAGTTAAAACAAATAATGAGAAGAAATGTCAGATAAGAAATGTAAGGACATCACCCCAAGATCCTCAAAAACATGTCGATGATACACAAATGAAAAAGACGTTATACAGAATAAATAGTATATACCTAAGAAAACTTTGTTTTATGATGTTAAGGTTGTAATGCTGATTTTCTTGAAAGAACCTGTTAAAATACAGTTGGACCCCCTTAATCGGGAAATTTCGGGAGAAAGCATCTTTTCCCGATTATCCGGGTTTTCCTGATTTTCCGGGTCTTTGCATTTTTTACTAAAAATTGGACCTCTCGTGGAAATAAATGTAAAACTCAGGCAGAGAGACAGAGAGAGACAGACAGAGTAAAAGAGAGAGGGAAGGAAGAGATGGGGACATAGTCAGAGAGAGAGAAAGAGAGAGAGAGAGAAGTTAAAAGACGGAGGAGAGAAGGAAGAGTGT
>BMAT01008563.1:77081-92602 GCA_019649035.1 Elysia marginata | reverse complement strand
AGAGAGAGAGAGAGAGAGAGAGAGAGAGAGAGATAGAAAGATGCTTCTATTTCGTAAAGGCTCAGTCTCGATACTGGGGCATTGCCAAGACCTCTGGCCTTCAAGGGTAAACTAATCTTCAAACCATACTGGCCCGAGCAAGATGTACGAGGGTAATTCCCGATAGAAAAAAAAATAACATGAAGAGAAAAAAGTGTTTGCAGAATTCAAAAAAAAAATTCGACATTGTGTCCTTCTCCCTCTCCTTGGTAAGACATAAAAAAATTGGAGGTGACGTGTGTAGATAGGTAGAGATGCATACGGAAACAATCTAAGATAGGTTGTAGAGAAAAAACATCATAATCACGCCAGGTAGATTTAAAGATGAATGAATAGATTGAGAGAGATAGACAGACAGAAGGATGAATGTATAAATAAATAGATGGATTGACGTTGAAGTCAATGTGGGCATGGTTCAATAGAACCGTGTATGAAATAGATAGGATAATAGTTGAAAAAAGAGATTAGACCGGATACTGATAGACAGAAGGACAAATGAATAGGAAGACGGGTACACCTATGCAGGGAGGCAGATGAATACATAAACAGACAAACCACAAGTATGATAAGAGAGTGGATTGCTAGATTGTATGATAGAAAGGTAGATGTGCATAAGAAAAATAAATAAGTAGATAACACACAGATAAATTGTCAGAAGGATAAATAGATAGTTAGACAGATAAACAGTTTAAATTCCAGGTTTTTATGGTATGGAATAGAGTGTTCGACGATTAAGAGAAGCACTTGTATGCGTAATAAATCCTACCTATGTTTCCTCGCAATTGTCATATGTTATTATGTATACATAAGATAATTAGATATGTTATATTTACCACTAAAGCAAAGCAGATTGCTAAGATATCAGAAATGATGACGACGATAAGAAGAAATTCAATGAAAACTATAGGGCGGCGAGGTCGATTTAGATAACTTTATACTTCATGCACAAAAGACGAGTTTTAAATAAACGTTCTGCAAACATAAGCATTCACTCTTTTAAAAAAAATACAAAACATTTAAGACGTTGGTGAATCGTGCCGAAAATATAGTTTTAAGTATAAATCTTACACTTGAGTCTTTATATTCAACGCCTTTTGAAATAAACGAATCTTTTCGGGCTGCCGAAGCGAGTGTGTCTAAACAATGGCGATACGATTGAGATAAAGATGTTTTCTGTTTGTCAAGTTTTATAAAACCAATAAGACGAAGGGGAAAAACATAATCGTCTTTGACGTTGTAATGAAAATGTTTACAACTAGTCATAAAGTATTACAAAAACACAGCTAAAAGAAAAAAATAATAAAAGGTATTGACATTAAGAGGTATAAACCAGTGTTAAAGTAATATGTAAAAAGTTCGTTATGGCTTTTAGATTCATATGGCCTGGAATTATTTTTTTAGTAACTGTATGCTTTCAAAAACTTTAAGTGATATCTAGAAAGAATTTTTTTGGTAAACGATAAATTTGACCGATACTTTCCCTTGTACTTTCACCACACACCATATATAATATATATCTTAGCATGTATCATTTTTTGTTTTATGAAAATCACAGACATTTGTTCAGCGCAAAATCGAAGATAACTTAGATTTTGCCTTTGAAAGTTTTGACAGACTTGATGTTTTTTTAAACCTACAACATTGGTGAGGTATGTTATAAGCGTTACTGAGAACTTACTGGAGACTGTGAGTTTGAGGTTGGGAAGGGACAATGCTGTAATGTTATGAATTATTAGCTCTTTTGATACACGGATTAACAGAATAAAAAGAGTTATCTCAACAAAGATCTGATAATAGTTATTCACCTCTGGGCTAATTTATACAATTGATGTGTTTGACAGTGCTGCGAGAATCGGAGACTGAATTTTTGGGTTTGAAGGAACAATGTTGTATTCTTATGGATTATTAGTACATTTTAAAAGAGATATCTAACAAAGAGCAGTTAAAATTTATTCACCCACAGGCTAAATGTAATTGATGTGTATAACAGTGCTGCCTCCATACAAACTTTCGGTACTTACTTCTTTCATAGCACAGAAGAATAAACAAAAAAAGAACGTTTTTCTCCTGAATTACATGACAGTCGGTCTGGTTAGCACAGAAGGACACAATGACAACAGTTACAGAAGCCTGCAGCTCAAATCTAACCCAGTGGTCTGCTCACTCCACGGTAGCAGCTATTCCAGACTACGGCTGGTAGCTAGATTCTAGCTGCTCGGCGCTGGCGGCACTCACGACTTGGTGACGAGCTGAGACCGTTGGCGACGGCAGACGAGACAAGCTGCGAGCTCTCAAGGCCTGTTGGAGACTGAACGGTTGGAAAGATTGGAAGAATTTCAGCGGCGGAGGGTGAGAGAGAGAGAGAGAGAGAGAGAGAGAGAGAGAGAGAGAGAGAGGAAGGGGAGATGGACAGAAAACTGCAGGGTTGTGAAGGAAGAATCTTGGTGGTAGACAGACAGACACTCAGACAGGGGAGAGAGAGAGAAAGAGAGAGAGGGAAGGCGGACAGACAACTGTGCGGCTGTGAAGGAAAAGTTTTGGTAGCAAACAAACAGAGAGAGAGAGCGAGGGAGAGAGAGAGAGAGAGAGAGAGAGAGAGAGAGAGAGAGAGAGAATGAGAGAGAGAGGAGTTAGAATGAAGAGAAATGATAGCCAAACAAAACAAAAGGTATTGGGGTTGACAGGGTTTTTTGAGAACATACAATTAGACCGGGAGATTGGGAATTAGAAATAAAGAAAAAGGGCGATGGGTGCTGGCAGAGTTAACCGGAATAAAGAAAAAAAAACAGAGAGTGAAAGAGGGCAAGGGCTATAACGATTGATTTGAAAAAATTGGAAGAGTGAGAAGATGTTCTGAGAGGCGAGATAAGATAAAACACGCAAAGTAGCGAGGGCGAGAAAATATGGAGTTTTGGACAAATAGATTCATCACCACATAGTAGATTAGGAAGGAAGAAAAGATGCAGAGAGAGGGTAAGTGAGAGTAAGAGAGAGAGAGAGAGAGAGAGAGAGAGAGAGAGAGAGAGAGAGAGAGAGACAGACAGACAGACAGACAGACAGACAGACAGGCAGACAGAGAGAAATCGACATGTCAGAAAAAAAGAAAAAGGGGCAAAGCAGATGAGAAGAGATTTTGATTTTGGGAGTTGGAGTGCACGGGCATAAAGTGTGTGTGTGTAAAGGGGGGGGGGTTGTAAGTGGGGTGGATGTTGATGATTACCTTGCTCAACGACAGCGTCACTTCTTTGTGGACTATTACTACTACTACTACTACTACTACTACTACTACTACTACTACTACTACTACCACTATTCTTTGGTATAACCTACCACGATTTCCACTTATAAGTGAGATCGTTTGTGTAACAGTTAAAAAAAGAGGAAACTTTTTTTGCCCTAGAACTTTCAAACTTTTTCAACTTATGTCCTTGTTGGTCTGGCCGCTTTTATAGTAGCGTTCCAAATGTTCACACTATATCTATAATATTACTTTTCATGATGTGCCCTTTTATGGATTACAAAGAAATAGTAGAAATAAATTTATGCAGCAAATGGAACTTTTCCAAAGAAAACTGTTGAAAGTTTGTTGGAATTGTTTTCGAAGCATGCCATTTACTGAAACGCCCGGCCTTGAAGCCGACTGTTTGAGTTTCTCGTGGCTAACAATGGAGATATTGGTAGGCTGTTTTAAAAAATGATCTTTTATAAACAAAAATGTTACTGTTCTTTTAAATTCTGTAATATTAATAATTCTAAGTTCCTTCACTTACTACATCATCAGAAATGTATCAAAGAGTTCGTTTCTTTTTTACCCGGCAGCACAATAAACAACCTTCTTAAATGGAGTTGGTTTTTAGGGCATATATTACACACTTCGAACAAAAATTGTAGATCTAGGCGGATTAATTATAGCCTACTTTGCATGCTTCCCAGCTTCATTTGGTAAAGTCTGCACATAAAAGTACGAGTAGAATCTAGGTTGGAACTTGTAATATAATCTAGCTTAAATATGTAAAAGAATTATGATCTAGAATAATCAAGATTTAGATAGAGATCTAGAAGATATCTTTATATGAAGTATAGGTTAAGCCAAGATCAGTCTAGCTAAGGTTTTGTGCGTAACGTTTTCTTCCGTGTTAGGGATTACGTGTCAAGATTTCTTCCGTTTTTAGGATTAGAGCCTCTTGGCTCTGCGTGTCAAAATTGCTTTTATTTTGTAAAAGATGAACCACACTAAACGTCCTTGAATCTCGCCCATAGGGTGTTCCTTTGGCCTATAGATCTATACAATTTCTAAATCTTACATAATTACTTTATGTGTTCATGTCCATCACCTGTGGTGCAGTACGTGTTTGAACTCTGAGCCAAAAAGAATAATGGTTCTGATTTATCGGTACAATACCGGTAGAGGCGCTAATCTCTTCATTTGAGTTCGTTTTCTACATGTAGTTTCTTTTCTTTTTGTTCCTCAGCATCCCAAACTTTTACGCTGATATTGCGCCCGTCCTGAAATCTGTCAAAGCTCTTCAATAAAGATACATTTTTTTCTCAGGAGTACCAGAACACTTATTCTCCTCTATCTGCAAGTTCACGTAGATTAGAAAGAGCGCTTAGCAAGCATTTAAACTCAGCACGGTTTCTGTTTTGATTAGAGGGCAAATACATTCGTCTTGGATATTCGCTAAAATTAACGAGAGTATTTTTTTTTCATAACACGCACTTTGTTTGCGGGTACGAAAATTTGCTGCACATTAAAGTTGAATTAGGAACAAGGGACGTGTATTCCGTCGCTAATGTTTCATTTTTAAAAACAGAAAGCAAGATATTAAAAAAAATGAAGAGCGTTTATTTTTTCAAAACTAGACTCAGTCCAGATTCGGTAAAATTAAATATTTATCCAGAATCTATTAAAGAATAAAAAAATGTACTTCTTAGCAAATATCTTGGGCTGCTATAACCGGCTACAAACCCATATGCCATCAATTTTCCTTTAATTTTAATATTAAATAATAAAAAAAACCCCCAAAGACGGCCATTTTCTCAAACCTAGTAAAGATTTACTGAACCAAGTTTTGGAAAAACGATCTTCAAATTATTGTTTACAACATAACAGACTCAAAAGACGCTCTACTATTACGGTAGTTAAAAGGCGTCTCTTTTTGTTTTTGTTTAACATAAAAGATCTCAAGTCCGATGAAATCATTTTTGATCTCAACGCTAATTTTTTGGACAATTGATAAAAGAACTGTTACAATCAGGAATTACACCAGTTGCAATTTTGGATTATCAATAAAACAGTTTTAAAATTTCCTTTTATGAGGTTTTAATGTAACATAGCCAAGCTGGAAATAATGTACAAGCAGAAGAAGAAGAAGAAGAAGAAGAAGAAGAAGAAGAAGAATAGGAAGAAATGGTCGAATGAATAATTTATCATAACAAAGCCAGATATTGTAGATGAAACAACAGAAGATGCTCTGCGCAAATTTTGAAAGTCACGTCTGCCGCAATAAAGAACCAACCCAAACCCTTCCCTTTACCGTCTTCCCTTCTAATCTAACAATCTCTCATTCCATCAAAAAGATAACTCGAGATTCTTTCTGGGCGTCCAGATTTGATGAAACTAGATACCTCAGGATCCATAGCGGCTAAGTTTTAGGAGTTGCACATATCAATATTACGGGTTGAGGCACAGAGTCGAATTGAGACCTTTCCGATTGCTTGTGTTATTGCTATATCGATCTGATTTTCTCTTAACGCTACTAGATCTAGGTGTCTGTGTTAGTACACTGGCAGAGATGATTAGGTACCTTCTGTTTTAGCCTCGCAGTAATTTTTTTCGGGCTTGGAGGGGGAGGGGAGTCAAATAAAATAAGCTTAGAAAGATTCACGGATGGATACATCATACAATGGTCGGTAAATAGATAGATACACACAGAGACCATATAGATACACACATAGATGCTAAGAGAAGAGTTAGAAAGGTAAAGAAGGAATAGCAAAAGGGCATACTTTTTATAGGTAAAAAAGTAGTTAGAGAGTGAGGCAGGCAGACAGACAGACAGGCAGACAAATAATAATTATTCATTAGAAAAACTAGTTTAAACGTTCTATAAAAGAGACTAAAAAAAAGAACATATTTTTCTTACCTATTAAAGATGTAATGGAGTTAAAATCCTCCCAGAAGACAGAAAAAAGAACGATGGAAATTTGAACAAAGAATAAAAAGACTGAAATATGAATACAAAACTACTCGGGCACACATTCACAGACACATCCAGCAATCAGCCCCATTGTTTACACTATCTCTTCATTGAAGGCAATCAGGGAACAGCTGGCGCGCGTCTAGAACGCGATGGGTTTATCAGTAGCAAAACAAATAAACAAATACAACGGGCCTCCTTTGACTAACTGAAACAGCCTGTTTTGTTAGATGACTAGGAAAAAATCTAGATCTGATAGATTTGTAATCGTTTGAGCTAGATATAGATCCAAACTGGATCCGGGTCTTTAATTTAGATTTTATTATGGTATTTAGTCGTGCAAACTGTCTTTCATGTTAGATTCTACTAAACACATAGTACCGATTATTATTTGAAAAAAATTAGCCGATTTCTGTTACCTTGCCCAGGGCAATCAAAGTGCAGCATTTGCAGGGTTAAGATACTGCATTTAAATTGTCCCCGGCAATGTTTAGAATTATTCACATTCCCTCAACAGCCGAATGAACGATATCCATTTTATCTTTCTTAGGGTGAATATCAGCCTGCATAGTCAAAGGTTTGTAGATCCTTCTTCCAAGTTTGTCCTGTTATAATACAGACTCTAAGCAGCAACGCGTGAGTATGACGCGAACGTCTGTGGGTCTATTTTTAGAAACTGGTTTCATTATTTTTATAGTTTCTCAATCTGCTTTCCCGATTTTGACGTACGCGTAGTGAGACACGGTGCGTGTGCTAAAGGTCTCTAATAAAGATTATATGACACAGAAGTAGAGCTTCCTAAACTACCGTTATTCTTGTAAAACAAATAATCTCTTTGCGAGCAGACATCTTGCTAAAAATGGGGTATGCAAAATCTAAAGACGAAGGAGTTTTTTTCTTAAAAGAAAAAAAAAATTTATAAGGTTTTATTAACCTTCTGATAATACTTCACAAAAGCCTTATATGAAACAGTACTGAATATTTACAAAGTCACAGCTGACAACAAAAAGACAAATATTTTGTCACGGCAGATAAAATTCTTAGATATTTGGAATGACCAAAGTCGTTAATAATGTTTTATCCCTTAAAATTTTTTGACCCAAGTTTTTGCAGCTTTCTCAAACTTTTTTTTTGTTCGCATCTAGGAAGAGCTGTTTCAGTTACAATCAAATTATTTTGACTGAGGTAAGATGAAAAAAAAACCAATGCACAGAGTATAAAGCCGGTTTTAAATGACACGTATATCCCATGCGGAAGACTCCACATCGGCTCTGGGTAGGGGGATCCGTTTTTTTTTTTGATTTTGCTTTTATAAGCTGCGTTTCCACGTGAAGTTGGTTGTTTGAATTTTAACTTCTCTTTTCAACTACAAGGTTACACCAAAGACGGCGTTTGGGACAATTGAAAGCGTGCTGCCACACTGTGATGTAAGGAGCGCTTACGTGCACCACACCCAGTCACATTATCCTGACACCGGGCCGACCAGACTTAGCACTAAATCCTTAATGCCAGACACTAGGCGAATTAGCTGCTAATACCAATTTTAAAGTCCTTGGTTTGACTCAGCCGGGGATCGAACCACGCGCCTTCCGTTCTCTGAGCGAGTGTCTTACCGCTAGGCCACAGAGCCGGTTTTCCACGTGAAAAGGTGCAGTGGATATATAAACTTTTCAAAGTCCCCGGCACAGAGAAGGTCCGAAGTCTTCCGTATGGGATGCGCATCATGTGAAACAGGCATTAAGTAGATACACTGAAGCCCATCGCCACTGAAGTAAAAGCGTGTCTTTTGTGTAACGCAATACAAATGAACTGAGAATGGAGATAAAAACAACTTTACAGCAACATCACTTTTTTTTTGCAGAATTAGAACTTCCCGTCTAAGTAACCAAGTCGCTTAGAGAGGCTAAGTAAAGACTTTTGCCATTGAACTTTTTTTTTAAGAAGTGTACTGGCGACATGGTATTTAGACTGAGCACATCACGAAAAAATGCGTTTGGCGATCAAGCTGGAGAACGCTCCCGAAAATTAGAGTATTTAACTTTTTTGTGCTATGGTTCAATGCAGTTCTACGTGAATTAGGGTCACATTAATGCATTGCAAAAAAATTACCCGAACTTACGGGAGCGTCCGCCATTTTGATAGCGAATAGCAATATTTTCGTAATGTGCATAGCCTCAAATAGCTGTTGCTCTCAGCGGCAAGGCGGTGGGTGCAGAACCTTCTTATGACTCGAAGATTCAAATCATAGTATAATCAAGCATGTTTCGGACCTTTCAACTGCAATCCTACTTCTATCCACTGCTAATTTAATACTTTAAAATCTTTCATACATTTTTGCAGTGACGATTAGAATAATAATAAAAAAAAATATTTTTTTCTTCTGTATATAAAATAAATATTCCTCTAGAGGCTAATGCAGCAAATCTTCTTTTGAAAGAACTCCTCACAACCACTTAACTATACTGATCGTCATCTATAAAGTGACCAGTGACCTGGACTGTATATCCAACATGCTTGTCGCATATATTATTTAAAAAGAAAACTCTCTCGCTCTATGGCAGGTGATGCAGTTGGGTTTTCCAGACTCAGAACATTAGCAGGAAGAACTTCAGTAAAAGCATTAGAACTTGTGATGAATCTTTAATGCCTCCTGTAGACTAGGACCTGTGATAATGGATCTACGAGATAAGGGAAAGGTGGTAAAAACAGAGCGACGTAATGGTCTCTGGTGGTGCATGAGTTTACACTTCAAACAAAAGGGAAAAAATAATGAATATTTGAAAGCGTTGCTGATGAGACGCATTTGCCAGGGATCAACTTTTTTTCAGAAACAAATGGTACTGCAAATAGGACACTAAATTTTAGGTTTATTTTTCCATCATTTTGTAAATGGCATTGTCATTTTAAAATAGACTTGGGAAACAATTTGATGGTTCGTTGATATACGCTATTCTGGACTATGTATTTGTTACCAAGAGTTCTAGTAGACTGCTATAAATGAAAAATCCAATTTATTTCTTAAACTTGGCGTTCTCTGTCCCTTCCCCACTCGCTTTTCTCTCTCTCACTATCTTCTCTCTTGATTCTTTTGCCTCATAGAACGCAATCACACTATAAACTAGGACTTTAAAGAGGAAAGTAGGTTTATATTGGTAATAACTATACATATATTTTTGACAATGTCTAATAAACATTTTGCAGTGTTTTTTGCTAAGCACAAACAAAATTTCCTTCATCTGTAAGACAGAAAATGCTACCGGCAACATTTATTTGAAAAAAAAAAAGAAAGTAGAGACGTATATAGACGTTGTCTAATCTCCAAGCCGACTGGTCCTGATATAGAATTCTCCTCTCTGCTCACGGGCAAATTAGCATTTACGTGCCTCCATCATTCCAAAAACAGATAGCCACCCAAAAAAAAAAGCGAAAGCAAGAAGTTGGAAAAGCCCCAACAAAATTAGGGAATTTAAGATGGTCATGACTCAGAGACGAAAGAACGGATTCTACCGCATTTACCACAAGGATTCGAGGAGAAGATTTCTTTTCTCCCCCCCCCTAAGAGTTCGGCTTCATCCCCCATAGAGCCTTGTAGATCCCCCATACCCATTAACGTAGAACAAAGCCTCCGTCAGCACCACAGATCTCCGCATTCTCTGGACCTAATTGACATATGTTGTTTCACTGTGGCGGTTTCCATTGCTTGGCGCGTCCAACACTGGCCTTCAACAAGCTGATCTCCGTGTTTAATTGTAGGGGTTTGCTCCCAGCGGATAGTCCGCATCGTGAATTATTCTTATTGGTAATGAGGAAACTTTTAGGTCTACGCATTACTTTCTCGCGGTGAAAAAAAATCTATTGCCATTAGTTTTTATTCTGTTAGTATAACACAGAAGACATTCTTCTCCCCCGTTGCTTGCTCGTCGCCTCTTGATCCTTTTCATTGTAATTGACCCTAAGTCAATTTTTGTTCTCCTCGATTCTATAATAGCTTTTTTTTTCTTTTCTCATTTTTAACGATGCTGTATTTACTCGAGTTTATTTTTCCTCACCGCCATCTTTTTTTCTTCTGTGTTTCTACTTATAATATTCACGACCGCTTGATAATAATCAAGATCAATGATCGCAACTTGATAATATTATTAATTATTCTTAAATTTGTACATCTTTCCCCCAACAAAATAACTTGAATCCTGCCATATGACAGAAGAACTTGACAAAGATAAGTATGTGTTTATCTGAGACACACATATAAATGCCAGGCATGACTTCAGACCCTAACACAAAACGAATGACATCTGAACAAGACATAACAAAAAAGGAAGGAAAAGATTTTACTTTTTAAAATCGGCTGCAAAAGAAGAATGTTGAATTCAATTTACATATACTCGTAGTTATGAAGTCAATGGAAAGACGTTAAAATGTTTTATCATGTCATTCTAAACTCTTATCTCAATTGAAATCATCAGTATGGAATAGGACAATAAAAATGAGAAAACACAACATAAACCCGAAAGCCTTCATAAACAACAATATTAAAGAATCTATAGCATATTTACTAGTCAATACGTTGGGTATGACTATGTATTTAATGATTTCAGGTGTCCCGTAGAGATCAATAAGGTTATAGGAAGTTATTAGCTGATTGCAAGTGAAAGCGCACTGTAGACGTAGACAGAATTACTAGAGCTCTCAGCAGTATGGAATCGAAAGAGACCTGGGACTCCTGAACTAGCTAGATTTGCTTTGCAAGATTAAAGAGGCAAAGGTTAACGGAAGATATACTTTATAAATACTTGATCGACTCTTGGGGAAATAAATGCTATTGTTTTAATCAATGTAAATCTTTTTTTCAAATAACGTAGAAAAAAAGAATATTTAAAAACTAAAAACAAAGGCAAAAATATACCTTTTGTGGAGATACAACATAAGCGTAACAATTTGTTAGCAAATGCAAAAAGCAAAAAAAAAATATCGATGGCAATAAAAACGATTCACGTATAAAGAAGTATGTATAATACATCAAAGCCTCAAATAATTACATTTTCCATACGGTATCGATTCGATTACAATTTATGAGGAAAAAGATCAGAACAATACTTGTGAATTTCACCAAAAGCAAACTATAAAGAAGCTGGTAAAAGATGCTCTGTAAGAATTAAGCATCAGAAACATGCATCAGCAGCTGAGCTGTGGTGTTGAGGGGCGAGATTTTGAGAGAGATGAATGTGATTGGGGGAGATTCGAGAGGAAGATAAAACTCGGCGATGTGATGAGATTATAACATAAAAACAACACAGGAAAGCACCTCAATGCGCCACAAATCCTGATCATACAGCAGTTAAAGTGAGAAGAGAGTACAACTACACATGGAATGTTTTGATCGCTTTTATCAGACACAGATAGGAAATAGAGAAAGAAAGAAAGAAACAAAGATAGAAAGATAGATAGATAGATAGATAGATAGATAGATAGAGAGAGAGAGAGAGAGAGAGAGAGAGGATTACAGAGAGACAGAGAGAGATAGAGAGAAGTTATATCTTTGTATTTTGCTGTCGATGCTAAAGGGAGATCCGTTTGTAATTAATATTAATAAAAATTATGCCGCAGCCTTTGGCCATACAACAGTTCGCGCTGTTGTATCTATCAACGGCACCACTAGCAGTAGCCGACTTCAATTTTTTTTTGTCAAAGACACAAGTGCCCTTTTTTCAATATTCATATTCCGTCTCATTCCAAGAGAGAAATACATACGGTCATACAGCTAATTCTAAATCCTTGCCCTCCACACCTATGCATTTTCAGAACAAGATGTTATGAAACAAGTTTCAATCTAGATGAAAGGTTTGACTTGTTATCTTACTAAGGTAATCTTAACTTATATTAAGATACTCTCGACTCTTCAAGTTCATAGTTTTATGGGTTTGTAAGTGTATGGCTTGAACTAGGTATAGGGAGGAGTGTGGTGAACTAAAGAAGGATCAAGCATATCGGTCATGCCATCAGAAGTCAGAATACAGACCTCATGTCTACAGCACTGGGAAGTATACCAGTTTGTCACACTCATAGGACCAGTTTGTCCAAGGCGCGTTTTAATTAAAAAAAAAAACAAAATGAAAGTCAACCAATCAATTTATCAAACTATCAGCTTTGAAAAGACTTTAGAATCCATTTTCTAGTTCTAGAGTAAGATCGAGAATTCAAATTTAGAGTGCTAGATCTAGCTAGAACTAGAATTAGGAGTCTAATCTAAATTTAGATGGATTCTATAGGCTTAGATTCTAGTTTAGTTTTAGAATCTAGATCTAAATTTAGACTTTTCTGGAAGAGATCAGTGTGAAAGTTTAGTTAACTCAGTAGCAGGCCTAGATCTATAAATTCCTAAGGTAAAGACTACCACACAGCCGAAAAACTGTAACAAACTGGGCCTGTGACAAACTGGACATCCCCAGCATTGATGGGAACAGTCACGGTGGAGAGCTGCAGGAAAAGAGTAAGGCAGGCAATGTCACTGATGGGCAACATCACGACAATCACTGGTATGGGCTGTCTCTTACTCTTAGCGAGGCCGTCCACAAAAGTCGAGACCGAGAAGGCTGGAGGGCTATTGTGGCATTCATCAGAGGAGCAACCATCGAGCACGGTGTCGCCGACAAGTGATGCGTGAGTGAATTAAGGAGAGGTCACAGTTTACACAAGTCTGCCTATCTTTTTTTTTTTCAAAACGGATGAAAAAAAGGTACGCGGAAGAACACAAATAAACAAAATAGTTTTGTCCGCTTTGTTTGTTGAATTCTGTAGAATTTCAGTTAGATCTAGATTTGAAGTCTAGATTAAGAGTCTAAAAGTTTGACTTACATATCTAGAAATAAATTAAATTAATCTAGATTTAGAGCTAGATGTAGAAGATACAGGCCTACTTGATCTAAAACCTGTATTAGGCCCAAATATAGACTAGTTTTTGGGTTCCAATTTCCTTGGATCTTAAGCTCTGCCTGTTTTCTTCTGTTTTAGCCTTATGAATTAGGCTTTTGGTGGCAAGTTTTGTAACTTGTGATGGCCGCTTTTTCCTTAATAGCCACAAAACAACCTTAAATTTCATTCATGGCCATTTCACATCCCATTATCCACGTGTAAGTTTCATTCTATACTGGTCGGTCTCTCCGAACAGTAGTGTTCCAATGAACAATAGACTCTGTAGACTGGCCACCACTAACTGTACGATGCATGGCAAAACTAACCATTACAACAGTTTGAATCATTATTGCTTTCGCCCAGGACTAGACCTAGTTCTAGATTTACGCTGATCTGTAGCTCAATCATTGTTTAGCCTAAGACTTGATTTTGCGTATGATGTTTTCTTCTGCTTTACCTTAGCGTGAATGTCGGGATTTTGTACAATGATGCATCCATTAGCCTATTTGGGATTGATCAGTGTTTTTATTATTGCCAGCTGCTTGGGGAATTTCCTTATTCTTATGGTTGTAGTTGGACGAATAA
The DNA here is from genome assembly GCA_019649035.1 of Elysia marginata. NCBI lineage: Eukaryota > Metazoa > Mollusca > Gastropoda > Plakobranchidae > Elysia > Elysia marginata. Next base: position 78,866 of record BMAT01008563.1, on the reverse strand, counting down.
AAGCTATAATTCATGGCGTAGTCATGGCGTAGTGATGATGTAAAGACGAATCCATGTCAGAGTTTTATCACATAACCATCAATAATGTTGTGGCCTATGAAAAACAAAGGACATCAATCAATTATTTATCTCGGGCTCGTCATTCTTATGTTCTTCCTTCAGACCATTATAATTATTATTGTATATTGCATGACCGAAATAACCATTTTGAAACAGCAAAGGCAGTAAAGGATCCATGTTTTGCTCTTTCACTTCATCTACGAAGCAGCGATTGGCTTGGCCGCAACAGAACAGTAGAGACCTTGCGCGCCAACGACAATAACGTGTGACGTAATAACATCCTTAGGCAGCGTGGAATTAACGTTAGCTCATCAGCCATCCTAGAATTCATGTCTTGTGTGCTCCTTCCTTCTGAGCGGACCCGTAGCGCATAGACTCTAATATCAGAGAAACGCAAACCGTTGCTGTTCAGCCACTAGAAGGTCTAGTCTTATCCCAGACGGAGACAGAAAACAAATAAAACAGTCTATAGTTATTCATAATGCATACACCTCGCGCAATAAAATCAGTGATGTAAGGCCGGATTTTCATAAGGGTCATGGTTGCTGTAATATGAATTGTGTTTGGTGATCAAAGATTTCCAAGAAAGACCACTACATATTTTTCCCAGCAGATAAGAAAACGTATCTCATTTTTGTGCTGGGTATTGTGTTAAAGTGATGAAAAGTTCTCATCATTATGGAAGTAAATATTAAAGTGATATGGAACACTTCAGCTGAGTTAAACCAAAATGAATAGAATACCTACAACAGCAAAAGACGAATCAATTTGTTTCCAAGACAAGTAATGGTGGTTGCCTAGCTATATTTGGCTCTATAGAATGTAGCGCTTCTTTCGTTGTTAAGTCGCGCTGGAAATAAAATTGGTTTTCCATTACTTTGTTTTCATTTGCTTTTCACATAATAATGATGATAATAGTCAGGTGAGATTTTTATCAAACAGACCCTAATTAGACCCTATAAAATTGCGTAGAATAATACCTGTACATCTGTACTTCGTGGGTTTGTAAAGATAAAAAATGTTCTGGCTTTAAAGTTACAGCCTCTAAAGGCATCAATTTTTAAGAGATGCCATAGTAATAAAGAGAGAAGACCTCGAAATTCATCGAAAAACTATTTTTCTTATCGTAACCGAGAGATTTCCTTATGCGAAACTGCAACTTTAAGTCGTTAATACTTTACAAATGGACCCCCTCCACAAATGTTCTAATAGATTTTTACTTTGTTCAGATGCATAGAAAGATGCAAATTAGAACAGCTGGTGTTGGGTATCGTTTTCTTACATTTATTTGGTAAATAGCTTTAAATATTTCTTTTTTTTAGACGAAGAAAAATGCGCTGACCACGATGATGACTTTTATGACACGAAACGAAACAAAAATAAAATAAAATAAAGGATTATTTTAATGATAACGTTTTTATTGATCATATCTAATAATCTCTAAATATTGATACCAGCATTGAGAATAATCCTATTGCCATTTAATGATGTTTTCCAAGAGTCTTTCGGAACAAGCTAATGAGATTTACATAAGAAAAGAAAATGATCGCCAAAACGTCACTTCTCTATATAAACCGTTTTTTAGTAACTTACAGACTCATAGCCTACAGTTATTTTTTTTTTCAGATACATTTTTTAATACATCTCCTAATCCTTAAGCTGAGAAAGCTTGAGAGATGCAACACTTTATATATGCAGGGGACTCATTCAGAGTGCAATATTTGT
>BMAT01008557.1:602160-616868 GCA_019649035.1 Elysia marginata | reverse complement strand
ATTGTGCCACTGCTCACCGATTTCCATTAAAAAATGTTTATCTGCCTTCTTCTCATGAAACTGAAGACATGACCTTACAATAAAAAAGCCCCATAAAAACTACAGGCGTCTGTAAAAAATATTTCCCAGTTTACTTATATAAAAATTTAGGATATAAATTTTTGTTTCTTTAGGAGGTAACATAAAAATGAATAACCAAATTTAAAGCCCGCTAAGGCCGCTAAGGAATGGCGCTTCGTGATCTTTTGGTGTACACTCGTTTCTCGGACCGAATGGTCAAAGGTTCAAGCCCTGGCTTAACACTTTAGCGTTTCGTAAAGAGCGTTTTATATAGCACCTGATCCCCTTAATTCTCTATGCGCTTTACGTGGGCTCCCCGACAGGCCATAACCAACAAAATAACATTCTGAACTCACGGAGGAGCAGCTAGCAGTTAACACGCATCACTCAAGCATTCTGACAAGATCTTTCACTGCCCGTAGCCAGGTACTTATTGAACGCCTGAGTGCGGTGAAGCAATGTATGCAAATAGTATTTTCAAGGACTAAACGTCGACTTGCCGATCGCAGAGCTCGATCCCCGGACCTCGCGGTCCGAAAACCGAGTGTTTACCACTAGACCACGACGCCACACAAAAATATGGTAATAGTCTTCCATAGCCGAGGGTAGTCTAAAGACTTCAAGGTGGGTGAACTGAGGAAAGTGTGGACCAATAGCTTTCCTAAGGCAAATCGTGGTTGGGAATCGAACCCGTAACCGTTAGATTATGAATCCGACGCGCAAACCACTGAGCCACGGTGTACCACAAAAATATGGCTAAAGTCATACTCCGCCAAAGGCAGACTCATGACTTAGTGTATTTCCCAAATCAGCAAAAAAGAACAAAGCAAATCCAACTCATTTACAGAGCATTACAGTGCGGCTTGCTGTTAGGCACTCAAGTATAAATGATTCAGTCTCTAATTAAGGCTCTTTACAGAAATTTGCTCGCTTTATTCAAGCGAAACATGGGTACCTGGCTATAGGCAATGGAAAACCTCGTCAGAGTGCTATAGGGATGTGCTTTGACTGCTGCTCCTCTTAGAGCCCAGAAGATCTTTATGTTGGTCAAAGCCTGAGGGGGAAACCCATGTTGAGCGCTTAAAGTATTCTAGTAAGTTCAGCGATTCATGAAAACCCCTATTTATTCCGCTTAAGTTGTACGTGCTTATTTTGACTACTAAACAAATATACAACAAAATGTCCTTCAGCACACTGGAATAAACTAACACTCACACACAAACTCTCTCTCTCTCTCTCTCTCCCTCTCTCTCTCTCGGTCTCTTTCTTTTTTTAATCTATCTATCTGTCCTTTTTCCGTGGCTGCATGACCTCTTATAGCTTACCAAAGACATTTATGGTTGTATAATTTTCTATTCTTATTATTTTTTTTGCTTCAAATAACTAATTAAACTCCATAAGAGTCTCGTTTTTTAAGTGTTGAAATGCATTAGTCTACGTGTCTTGTTCTACCTTGACCTGCAAGGCATAGAGCACGCGACCTTTATACTGTCTGTCATTAAAGTCTTAGTGTAGATACTCACCATAAACATTAGCTTAATTAGATAATGTACATGAAAAGAATCCACTAAGTCTTATAAGCTTTGTCTTTGCACTTACAACGCATATATTGTGCAATCTGAGCCGAGTTTAACGGATATTTTTATTGGTTTGTTTTAAGCCAATAATTATCCCAGTAATTGGTTTCCGGTAAAAGCATCAGCTTCTTTTTTATCTTTTCAGACTTATAAAGTATACGCTGAAACAAAATCTTTGTGTATTAGATTTCAATACCATACAGTTTTCGTTGTAAGTGACCTGAAAAGTTTTCACTTTAACTTCCACCAAGGTATTGCGCAAGCGTCATCAGTCAAAAGACTGCGATCTAAATCAAATGAACACAATAAATTGATTTTTGACAAGTGCAAAAAAGGAGACGGTCAGAATTAGGCTTTGTTTTCAAATCGGCTTCGTCTTCTTTAAGATAATTGATTTCGTTTGATATTATGGTTTGAATCCCATTTTATAGTACTCTTTATATCGAACCTAATCCATTAGAAAAGCACGCGTTAAATATATCAACGAGAATGTATACAGTGTATGCAAACTTCTCTCTTCTCATTTTCCAATTTGCCTAGTTAAGTTTCATAGAAACTACAAAGCTAGCAACGAACAAATGGGTTTATAAAAATAGACACAGATAATTTTATATTTATCTGACTAACAAAAGTTCCAAAATGAAAAATAGTTAAAAACGTTTTTGTGGAGAGTTTTCCCAATATGTTTCTTAACTGCTGTCAAAACCAGGTGCAGTTATGAGGTCACATCCGTGATTTATTTGCTCAAAACGACATAATATATAACCTAGTCGTGTCCGAAAGTCAGCGACAAAATGGTTCAGAACAAAGAAATATCGTTTTGAGGCAATTCACGGTCACTGAGAGCCTTTAGTGCAGAAGGGACATAAACAGTTGCTATTCAACGACGCATAAAGAATGGCCATACTGATTATTCTGTAGAATAATGTGAGCAAAAAAAAAATAGGGAACAAAAATGGAGCACAGACGACTCGGCCAAAATAAGTTTGAAAGACCAACCTCACTATGATCGACCCGTCACTGCGAAAGATGTCCGGCATCAGGTGAAAGTGAGTCAACTCTATCGTGAAGACTGGCATAATAAACATCGAAATATTTTTTTATACACTGTATTCATCCCTTCTGAGAAATTTGGCTTCGTTGCTCAGCGTAAATGTCCTTCACAGAGCGGCTCCACTAATGCCCCAGCAGACCAGTACGTTTGAAAGCCACTTTTAATCCATATGCAGGGTGAGGTATGCGCATATCACAAATTCAAGAATTGACTGTAGCTGGGTACCCATTTTAAAGGTGGGTGGACTGGGGAAGTTAGGGTAATTTGCTTTCCCAAGGCAATTGCAACATGGCATGGTCGGCAATCGAACCAGCGACCTCTAGATCTCGAGTCCGACGCGCTAAGCACTCTGCCATGGTGCCCCTATTGCTAAAGTTGTTCAATTTTCTTTAGAATGGGTGCTTTGCACGTCGTTAATTAGATAACAATGTCGTCTCTATGATGACAAAATTTGTCCCCGAACCAGTCAAAGACTCAACATACCTTGGTTCGACTCAGATTCCGGGAGATCTTACCTCATCCTCGCTGTAGTCCAAACATACCGTCTTGCTCCATGGGATTTTTCCTTTGTCCCAAGTTTAAAGAACAATTAACAGGAAATCACTACACTGATAACGAAGAAGTTAAGGCTGTTGGGCGTAGGTGGTAAAAAGGAAAACTAGCTGAATTTTTCGGCGACGCGTTCAAACAACTTGTTTATCATTGAAACACGGTTGTTGATAGAGAGTCATTAGTTAAAAAATCTATGAAGCTATTAACGTCATTACACTTTTATCAATACATGTGCGGCCACATATCTTCAAGTGTTCTAGCTATGGAGCTTAGTATCTCGTCTGCGTTAGGTTAAGTTGTTTGAATTTTAACGTCTCTTCCCAAATATAAGGTTATATCAAAGACGGCGCTTGGGACAATTGAAAACATGCTGCCACACTGTGATGTAAGGAGCGATTGCATACACTACTCCCAGTCAAAATCCTGACATCGGGCCGACCAGACTTAGCACTAAATCCATAATGCCAGACACTAGGCGGATGAGCTGCTAATACCAATTTTAAAGTTCTTGGTTTGACTCGGCCAGGAATCGAACCACGCACCTCCCGATCTCTGAGCGAGTGTCTTACCGCTAGGCCACAGAGCCAGTTATCTCATCTACCTAGCGCTAGTTAAGACTCTAAGGTCCCTATGTTTTTCGGGATCTAGTCTGCTCTTGCACCAAAAGGCTCGGGGTTCGAGCCTTAATACGGCAGGTCGGTATTTGATCTTTGAAAAAAAGCTCTTCACACACACATACACACTTCCTCCCCGCATTGAGGAGTTAAATGAGTACCCAGATATGGGCAGTGAAGTACCTTGTCACTATCCTAGTAATGATTGGTCCTTTATTAGCTCCAAAGATAATGTGGTTAGTCATAGGATGTCGGGGAGACCATGTAACGCGCTTAGAAATTTTAAACGATTGAGGCGCTATTTTACTTTCATCTCTACTTTGACCATCTAATTTAGAATCATATTTATTTTGGTACAAGTTGTCCAGAATCAGAAACTAGCATCGTAGCCTCCCAATGAGTATGGAGGTGTGAAAAAAACCTTAGCAGTCTGTGTTACTCCTTTCCCTCTACCATTTACTTATTTCCTTTTGCCTAATGTCTTTTTTACGCTTGACACATTTTAATGGGAGCTGTCCTTTTGCGGCAATTCAATTTTTAAAAAGGACTATTGCGGCAATACCATATTTAGATGATAAAATGGACAGGACATTTGCGGCGAAACAATATTTAGAATGTAAAATGAACAGGGCGTTTGCGGCAAAACCATATTACGATTCGAGCTTCGGTATCGAATATTCGAATATGCCCTACATCAAAACAGTTTCCCCTCTGCGTTATAGGCTTGGGACTGACTCATTTTAAAAATGAGGCCGCATTAGAAATGTTTTGGTGAAGGCTTTAATACTTGATAAAAGTCTTTATACCGTACATATTTACATAAAATAGCATCTACAGACGTGTTGCAGGCAGTCCAGTGCAGCTAATGCGTCGGAGATAAACTTTCCGATCAATGGTTCCATCCTCAAACTGTTTCTTTATTTCTTCTATCCATACTGCCTTCTTTCTTTATGTTGCGGTCTTGCTTCTTGCCGTATCATCAGCACCCGCTCTCAAAAATGACGTCTTGCAGTCGGTCGACAAGTTCAAACACTGTGGGATGTGCAGAGTAAAACATACTGTTCAACTGCTTATGGAACGCTTCGCAGCCATTTGTGGTTCTCTTTATATTGAAGCCGCTGCTTGCCCAGACCGTGGGTGGAAACAATGAGGAGCTGTGCATGTATGTCTTGAGAAGGTAATCAAGGTAGGAGTCGATTCTTTCGTCGACAGGAAATTGGGATGTAGTGGTTGTCTTTATAGCCAAAAATGGTATACATTTGATAGAACTTGTAGGAGAACTTTTGAAAGTGCCATCTACAAATAAAAACTGGACATTTTTATGTACTCCACAGATGTTGTACTGTACATCCAGGCAAGTTCATGCTCTACGTCAGTGTCTATAATTGTTGTAGAACGCTCGGGTTGTATTCCAGATAGAGAGGCCAGAGCCTCTTGTCGTGTTTTCGATAATGCTGGATGGATTTTTCTCCACTGCCGCCACATTGCTTTTCTTACTTTGTTTATGCTCTCTTGAGATACATTGTCGGTTTGTATCTTCCCAGCTTCTGTGATCAAAATGTTCCTTGGTCGTTCTGTCAGATCTTCTTCGGCTTTACTTTTACATGCTTGTCTCAACAAATGAGCTTGTGTTTTCTCTTTGTCCACGTCATGATTGTGGTTTGTTGAGCCGTGCAGGATATCATTTGTCTCCATCTCGGTAGTTAACTTGCCTGTGCAATTTTTCCGCACACGCTGCCATATTTTCGTTGTAGCACTTTCCGTTTTCAGCCGGTACATGAAGTTTTCAAATAAAATGGCTTGTTTGCCTTTGCTGGTTTCTGTAAACTTCAATTCCATGTTGTCTGCTATTCGCCTGCTCGTCGAAAAATGCAACACAAATGAGACTAAAATCCCTTTATATACCTATACACAGCCTACACACTGACACTGCGAAAAAACCATGGCCTAGAACAAAGACCTAAATATTTTCTTCTTCGCGCAGTATTAATCTGAGATTGTTTACCGCCCTGAAAGCGATTACCCGCAATTTTGTATTGTTGTCACGGACCGTGACCCCAAGCTTTCCATTCTCTTTTACACTTCTCTGCTCCCCACATGCGACGTGAGTTAGGTTATTTCCTTCCGAATATTCAGCTATCGTGAGTCAATCTTTCAATTTTTCACGTGGTTCGCATGTCACTGTTTTCAGTATCAACATTCTTGCAATTTACCGAGTACATCGAGTAGTGCCGCAAAAGGTACACCCTTTCCCCTATTGTTTATATGTCGTGTCGCAAATGGGATATTAGTTTTCTATTGTTTAAATTTATTGCCGCAAAGTGTATACACCCATTTTAATTTTCCTGTATCTGCTCATTTATCTATTGGGATATCAATCTATTTACTTTTCGATATACCCCACCTTCAAGGTCCCTCTCCCTCTTCTCATCTTTCTCTCTCTTTTTCATTGGTTATATTACAGAATCGTATAGCCGTGATGTTAAAATGTAGTGAATTTTTTAAATCCAGTTATCAATCTATAAACAAATAATTATACAAATTAATTGTATCACTATGAAACGGCTAAAGCTGGTTGCTAGCTCATGCATCTAACTAGAAAATAGCTACCTCGCCCATTAGCTAGCTGGGTAACAAAGGGTCTTTCTGGTTTCTGCTGACGGCCCCGTAGGCTAATTCATTAAATCAAATTAGAGCATAAATTGTGAAGACCGTTACTCGTTTTATTTGTTCTTTTTTCCAACCGTTAGCTCCTACGGGTCTAATTTTTTTCTTCTTTCCCGAGCCAAGAAGTGAACGAGTAGGGTAGAAACGGTAGTTATATTGGTCCGCCGTCGCCTTCCCTTTTTTTCTCTGCTTCCGATGCGTGGCCATTATTGTTACTAGCCAATAGCTGGCTTTTATTTCTCCCGAAGCCAATTTGCTAAGCTAACGTCCAATTTCACAATATGAAACTCGGGGAACTATTTTACATCGCGCAGCATTTCAATTGTAAAGCGGTCGTATCCACCGCCTCCGTTGTTATTCGATTAGGCTGAATAAGCCTTAGTCTTTTTTCGTATTGTAAACGAAGGTGTGGGGGTGGGGGTGGGGGGAGCCGAAAAGAAAGAGGAAAGGTGCACATAAAGGACTTTTTTAATTTCGACATACAAGGGTTTAGAGAATAGGGTGGGGCTGGGAGGAAGGTTTAAAATAATTAAAAGAGATGGGGAATGAGGGGTGCGTGGATTTTAAATTGTCGTAAACGGAATGAGCATAAAGAGGGAAGGAAAGGGGGTGGGTGAAGAGGAAAGAGTGAACAAAAGAAGACGAATACACGAGTACATGAAAGTAATCCACAGCGCGTGCCATTACCGCAGCAGCTAATGAGAATTTCCCGTATGGACTGGATACATAAACTGTTTGATTCCACTACTAGTTTGTCATTTAGGCTATTTCTGTCTAAGTGAAGCTATCACAACATCATGACACTTAGAAGGCCTTGTGATTTCAAACAGAAATTGTGAACAGATATAACTAACTTGCGTTGCTTTTGAATAGTTTTGGTTCAATTCGTTTAACTCTTTATTAGGTAAAAAAATGTTTCTTTGTATCAATAGAGCAATATCAATAGTGTTGCTTTTGCATATTTATGATGTAGTTCATTAAAACTCCATTCTAGACGCAGTATTTCATTTCTGAGGCGGTGAGTTCATACATAACTAACTGCCTCACATTTGCAGCTTTTATGAAAGATTTGTGTTGTACTTTCTTTACAAAAGGATCCAGACGGTTTTCTGAAGTTATAATAAACTTACTACTCCCTTTGTGCCTCTTATATGATGAAGATATAAATTTATAGACGGACGCCAAACTTACTCCGATTATTTTTTTTCAAACTTAAGCCACGAAAATCCCAACTTTTATATTGATGCACGCAGCTAGCTATCTTACTAAACTTCGTGATTATAGAGATGAACGTGCCAGCCTCAGTCTGTTGCTAAACGTGATAGCACCAACTATATTCTGAGAGACAGTTCTTGATGTATTCAGAAACGGATGATTATGCGAAGAATTCTTTCAATAGAGAGTACTGGTGACCAAATAAACTTTTAATGTCTTTACAAACAATACAGTTATGTCGCTGCACCAACATAGTTATAAATATTATCTGTATCATTGATTTTTCAAGATATTCTAGACAAATGTTTTTATGATTTTAATCTAGATGAAATCAAAGCAAATAGTGACCGCTAAAAGCTTTTATAAATCAGTTTTTTATTCTTTAATGTCTTTGTGGACCTATGTGAGAATGTGAAGCAGAAAACGGCACTTGATCGATCCTAAAGGGAAATGTATAGATCGATATTGTTTGTTATCTTCGGCATCAAAGAATTTACGAAATAGATGTGTTTTTCAATTAATGAAAATTGCGTAGCAGTTGCAGAAAGAGCCTGTATTCAGAAAAAAGACTAGGTTGAGGTCCAGAAGCCAAAATAATCATTTCGCAGCGTAGTATAATAGTTAAAGTAGTCTGTTCAAAACTTATATCATACCAGCCGACAAGTCAAAGATATTAATACTGTATAACTAAATAGTGAGCAATTTAAATAAAATGTTTTGAAAATAACTTTTGTTACACAATTCGGCACCAATAGGTAGACTTGGGTCAGAACCATAGGAAAACTCTGCATGGTCGCTTTGGCATGTGGCAGACTTTGGGATCACACACCCCTAAGCCAAAGAAAATTGTTGAATGAAAACTTTTTATTATTCCCAGTGCTGTTAGAACTACATTAAATATCGTTGCCAAACTCAAGTTCCATCAGAAGAGAACTTTTTGGCAACGCGTTTTAAGTAAAACGACACAATTTTATTAACAAACTCTGATTTCTGCAGCTTTAAAACTGACGATGAAAGTTCAATAAAATTTAGTAATATTTTATCGAAAGAAAAATTTACGATGGCGGCGATGTCATAGCAATGGATAATTTATTATATGAAAGTCGTCGCCGCACAGTGTATGCTCAGCAGCATTGAACATGCTTAATGAATAGATTAAATAACCTAAACTTTCTGACAATGGCATTCATTATCTTCTTCATGCCTTAAAACCAAGTTAGTTTTATTAAAAAGGTCAATTAGATATGTGCCCATGTGCTCAGTATTCATTACTAAGAAAAGGTCAAGCCCTGGGGCGATATCAATAAAAAGCTCATTAGAGATAAACATAATATTTCAACTCCCTAGGTCTAAAATTGATCAGTACAGGGCTAACCTACTACAGTTTTTGGACAGGGTCTAAATTTAATCATTTTAATTTTTAAGTTTAACATTTTAGAGTAAAAGGTCAACCAGCTACGCCCTTTGTTGCATCTAAACTTAAGCAGATGTCCTAGCTCCGATGACTTTTTTTATTTATAGATAGATTTGAGCCATAGACCATGCTACTAAGACTACTCATTCCATGCCTAAAACATCTGATGTCTAAGCTTCTTTTATAGACTTCAGTTTTAGCTTTCTTATCATTGTTTTTTAAAGTTGTCTAGTGGCTTTATTTATTCGAAAGTCCTCTTTAAAATACATTGTATAATTATATAGGCTTTGTACTACATGAAAAACACACAGATCCGCCTTTATTCCTTGTTGACACAGCCTCTGACACATTTCCGTGGATAAATAGCCCAAGAAAGTTTAGGTGATGTGTAAGAGCGTTCCTTTCTAGTATCTGAAAAAATTTGTCTCCACATTGGTTTCTATAAAAAAGTCTTTTTATCTGTTACCTATAGGCATTAGGAAAGATAAATTGTTCCTACCCCTTTCCTACCCTACATAGTGTTTCCCTATCCCTTTCCTACCCTAGATAGTATCTTCCTACCCCTTTCCTAACCAAGATAGTGTTTTCCTACCCCTTTCCTACCCTAGATAGTGTCTTCCCGCCCTTCTATTACGCCTGCTGAAACCAGTGTCTTAGTTTCAAGTTTACGCCGCCAAAGATTTACTTTTTTGTAACTAACCGTTTGTGAGCTCTAATGCAACTTAACACATCATCCTTGTTTGTACCCATCCAGTTTCTAAATTTTCTCCGTTTCTTTTTTACCCCGACGTGGAAAAAATTTCAAGATTAAATATGGAAACCAGAGGTGCTGAGGCTTCTCCAATCCTCTCAGGTAGACTTTCTAGAAGCTCTTGTAAATGCACGGAGGAGAAGGGACAAAACGAACAGGAGCAAGGTTCTATTGACTATACAAAGCAAGCTTTTTATCGTTTTTCACACCCAGTCACCACTCTGCAATGCCCACCGCGCTGGCTGGGTACACAGGAAAAAACACACAGTCGTGATACAGAGTTCGATACACTCGAAAGATTTTACAAATCCAAGCCCTTTGTAACTTCATCTTCGGGACTTTATCGGAACGCTGCAATGGGTTATACTGTGGAGAAACAATTAAAGTCAAACCATACATTTTCACAGCCTGCAGGATACGAAAATGGCGTCAAAGATTCCAATCAAATGATGCCCCATCTTGTTGCTCCGAGAGTTCAGTGGCATAATGATTCTATAACCAACAGAGGGTCCCACTCATGCCCCGTTCTTCAGGTGTGTAGATAAGTGTTGTGATTATGTTTCTCAGGGCATTCTTGGCAATTTACCTCCTAAAACGCGATTGACCTCTGGCAGTCGCCTCTGCTTGATTAAATTGCTTTTAAAACTATTTTTGCTCATTGCCTAGTTACAAAGCTTGGTTACGAACAAACTACTTTCAGCAGTTCAAGACGAAGTTTTAGCTTCATAAATCATGTGGCCAAACATCAACTTTTCATTGATTGTGAATGATGAAAGTTCAACTATTTATCTTCGTGTTCACATCTTATTTTTAAAATTGGTATCTAGATCTTTAAAAATTTTTTGAAAAAAAAATTCGACCCTGTCATGATATGGCTTTTCTCGAACTAGTCGTTTTTTTTAAAAAATTTTTGGGCATACTTGTGTCAAGATATATTAAAAACGAAAAAAAAAAAACAAAAAAAAAAGCGATTGCTTGGAAACTTCACATTCTTGTGGCCAAATATGTTATCTAAATTTTGGAGTAGGAATGAAGCTATTGACAAACTGATAACAAAAATGAAATTTATATATTTCTGTCCACCCCTATGAAATATGGTTCTTCATTCAATGGTGGAGGAAATTGTAAATAAAGTTTATTTTCAGAAGAACCTCAAAGATAATAATTCAAAATCTTTGCAAGATTCCAAAGCAATCTCAAACTAAAGTGATATTTTGTATAGTTTTGATGTTATCTTGACATAACTATCTTTTACTAATTTTAGTAAAACACGTAATTACCATGTTTTTTTTCCTTCGATTTTCGGGTATATCTCATATAACTTCTTACATCTCACTATTCGAATAAATTATAGCTAGATATATTACATTTCAGCAAAAATTGTAGTTGCACTAAAGTCTGCCATAAAACAGTTTGATTGCTTGCATTTTATGCAAAACTTTTAGAACAAAATCTTCTAATTTTTTTGTTAAGACTTTGATATATAATACACATGTATTATATGAAGTTCTCGTCGTGACCCTGATCTTCTTGGCGAATAGGTCCGCGGTTCGAGCACTGGTTTGATAGCTAGACGTTTGAGAAAACTTCTTATACATTTCTTCTCCCCACTCAGGTGTTCAATGAGTACCTAGCTATAAGCAGTGAGAGGTCTCGTCAGATTGCAAGAGTGGTGCAGCCATGGTAGCTGCTGCTCCTCTGTGAGTTGAGAAACTATATTTGTTGGGGATGACATGTCGGAGAATCCAAACAAAACACTTAAAGTACTTCAGTGCATTAAAAGCTTTATCAAAATGTGTATTTTCTTAATTTAAAACGAAAATTTAAACTTATATGCTTTTTGGATAAGACCCCCGTTTACGTTTCTTTTGAGTCAGTTAATACAGCGACGATGCAAGGACGACGTCAGGAAGTCTTCTTCTTCTTCTCCTTTTCCTTCTTCTTGCTGTTGTTTTGCTTCTTGTTGATGTTGTTGTACTTCTTCTTCTTCTTCTTCTCCTTCTTCTTCTTCTTCTTCTTCTTCTTCTTCTTCTTCTTCTTCTTCTTCTACTACTACTACTACTGCTACTACTTCGAGTTGTTGTTGTTGGTTTTCTTCTTCTTCTTCTTCTTCTTCTTCTTCTTCTTCTTCTTCTTCTTCTTCTTCTTCTTCTTCTTCTTCTTCTTCTTCTTCTTCTGCGTTCAGTTTTTTCTGGTGTGTCAGACTAGGATATCCGTCCTTTCAATCAGAATAATTATGTTTGAAGGTTTTAAAGCTTTCCCACGAGCTTCTGCTGTAAACTCAGTTCTGTTGGCCATGTCTCTGCTCTCAGGGTTTGGCCAGTGCTGCAGGATATTTTCTACGTACTGCATGCCAGTTCCCCAAGGACGTCCATCTGTGTAAGTCACTCCCAGGTGCTGGAGGTGGTTTAGTAGCATGCAGTAGCCAATGGGAAGGCGTGAGACTGTAGTTTGATGCATGCAAGGGAGTTTGTAGATGGAGTCTTTTTGGTTATAGAGGGACCGGTTGCCGCCTTAAAGAGTGTGATAAAATTTATTTCTGAGGATGGTTTTTTGCATCTTTATAGGTGGTTAAGAAGGCTGTTCCATTTTGCTTGCTGCCTCTGACAGTTTATCTTTTTTTTTTCGTTCTAATATACTCTCTGCATTGGGAGGGAATCCACTGAAGAAAGATGACCGAACTGCTTCTCAGCCTATGGATCTTGCATTGATTGAAGTATGGACCTACAGTCAGTGAATGTCTTTTGTGGATTTGGGTCTGTTTGAAGTGGAACACAAAAGCGATTCGTTCTCTGCTCTGAAATTTGAAGACTTTTTCCCTCTGTGAAGGGATCTGGATGTACATTGTCTGTCTGCGTGATAGAATACTACCTCAGCTCCACTATTTATTTTTGGCTTCTTCTGATAAGGCATCCATGAAGGTTTTTGTCCACTTTTCTGGGTCATAATTTTGTTCAACCATTTCTTCGATGGGGACAGTTTTCATGGCTCCAGTGATTACTCGGAGTCAGGCGTTTTGCATTTCATACAGCCTTGAAGTGTTGGTCTTTGCTGCTGTTGCCCATGCTATGTTGACATACTCCATAATGGGTTGGGCAGTTCCAGTGTAGGCTCGGCGGAAAATGTTGCTGTCTGCACCCCAAGTTGTCCCATTGGCTTCTTCATGAGGGCTGATCTTCAGGCGACTATACATTCCATGATTTGAACTTCTGGGTTCCAAGTCAGGCGTCTGTCCAGTTTGAGTCCTGAGTAGGTTGGTGCCTTCCACAATTATTCTATTTCCATATATCTGTAAATGAGTTTGATCTGGCCGGGTGGATAAACTGAATATGGAGGCAACTATTTTTGTCTCATTGATGACAGCAACACAAATTTAGGGTCCAGGCTGCAGCAATAATGAGGATGTGCACATTGCAAAAATGTTGCACTTCGCTATCAAAACGGCTAACGGTCCCGGAAGTTAGAGCATAACTCTTTTGTGGTAAAGATCAATGTAGAGGATCAATTTAGATCTACATAAAGTAGGGTTACATCGATTCATTGAACAAAAGAGTTAAATTTCAGCTTCCGAAAGCGTCTGGCATTTTGATAGCAAGACCGTATATTTACGAAATGTGCACAGTCTCGATTCAGAAGATATCACAAGATATTTCACGTAGTGCAGCACACACGGCGGTTGGTACACAGGAAAGACACCAACAAAACTGCGAGCATAGTAAACAAATATCAGAGCTGTCACGAAAACAAAAAGAACTAAGAATCAAAAGCCAAAACACGTTGGATGAAGCGAAAAAAGCAGAGCTTAAGAAAGAAAGGAATAAAGTGTTACATGAAATAAGGAAAAAAGTCATAGAAGAAAGAGAGAGAGTAATAGAAATTAAAATAAGTGATATTGACACAGCACAAAATGACACGGCCATGTTCAAAGCTGTCAAACTATTAAACCTAGATAGAAAATATGAGGCCATTAAAGTTGAAGACGAGTCGTGAAAAACTGTAGCACACCCAAATGAAAAACTAAACATCGTCACTAACTTTTTTAAGAGTGAATTTCAAAACACAAATAAACCATTCATTGAGGCATTCTTCGGTGAGCCTAGAAAACTAAAAAAGCCAATAACAAAAGAAGAAGTAAGAAAAAGTATAAACAAACTTAATAACAACCGGGCACCTGAAAAAGATGGCATTCAAGGGGAGCTTTTAAAATATGGGCCAAAGACGATCAACAGTTATATTGCAAACAACGAGTCCTTCGAAAAATATGAAATCCTTGACATCAACGCGGGCGAAATCATACCGTTACCAAAGCCTGGAAAACCAAAAGGTCCGCCAAAGAATCTGCGACCAATAACACTGCTAAACACCATCCGAAAAACACTTTCAACTATCGTACTTGAGAGAATAAGACAACATGTAGAAAAATACATCTCTCATAGTCAAAGCGGATTTCGTCCAAATAGAAGTACAGCAGACGTAGCATGGACACCAAATGGCTGGCCGCAAAGACACTACAAGAAAAGATAAACATAACAGTTACTGGGATAGATATGTCAGCAGCCTTCGACACAATAGACAGAGCAACTCTCCTTGACATACTCGAAACCATCATCGAAGAAGACGAGCTAAGATTAGTGCGTTTCCTCCTAAGCAATACCTGCCTAAATATAAGAATAGGAGGAACAAAAGATGAAAAGAAATTTACAAGTAATATAGGCACACCTCAAGGAGATAGCCTTAGCCCGGTCCTATTTGTGTTCTATCTTGAAAATGCTCTCAAAGAAGTCAGACCGTTACTTCCACAACT
>BMAT01008557.1:577605-588642 GCA_019649035.1 Elysia marginata | reverse complement strand
TATTTTTCACGTCAATTGTAAATTTGTTTCTGAGATCGGGGTCTTTTTCAGTGCCTTCAGGTTGTACTTCATTTGATGTTTAGGTTTTTTGAGAGCTTTCAGTTTGGCATGTACTTTGCAAACCACTGGATTATGGTCGCTTCCACAATCTGCTCCAGGCATAGTCTTGGCTGATAATACAGCATTTCGGAAACGTGACTGAATCAAAACATAGTCGATCTGATTTCTATACTTATCTCCTGGGCTTATCCAAGTCCATTTTCTCCTTGGATAATTTTCAAACCATGTGTTTGCTACAACGAGATCATTTTCTTGACACCATCCAACAAGCATTTCTCCTCTTTCATTTATTTCCCCTAGTCCATGTGAGCCCACAGTGTTTCCAATTCTTCTTGCTCCTACCTTGGCATTGAAATCTCCCATTATGATCTTGATGTTGGTTGATTTAAGTTGCTGTAAGTTCTTCATAGAATGCCTCAACTTCCGTGTCGTCGTGATCAGTTGTTGGCGCGTACACTTGAATAATATTCGTGTCAAACGGTTTTGAGCTAAGAGTTGTTACAATAATTTTATCTGATACTGGCCAGAATCCTTTTAGTGACTTTGCTATGTTTGGAGTTAGCATGATTCCAACTCCTCTTTCGTGTAGATTTCCTCCTGAAAAGACCATCTTGTAGCCATCTGATGTTATCATATCTGCGCCTTTCCATCTTACTTCTGCGAGTCCTAATATGTCAACTTTCATACGTGTCATTTCTATTTTCACATTTTCAAATTTTCCCTTTTGATTGAGAGTTCTGACATTCCAAGTAGCTATCTTCATTGGTGCTGATTTTTGGACAGTGGCTAGATGACGATCTGGTGCCACCTGTCCAGCGTGGCAATCCCTACCGAGCGAGGTGTTCTTATCAAGAACCCCCTTCACGCTGTTCCCCTTTTTATGGTTTGATTTGTTCACCATGATATACTATGCAGTTATACAGACAGTAGGCTGCAATTACTTTCTGTCCGAGCAGTGCCCTTACTGGGCGGTAGTCCTGACCATTGCATCCAGGGATGTCCTCTGTTCAGCACAGCGAAATACGAAACCATAAACAGAGGTACTCCCTGAGTGCTCCCGTACTTCATCCACCACCTGCTTCCATGGCTTCACGTCACTCTTAGTGGGGGGCTGAGTGGGTACTCGACCTTGCCCAAGGGTCTCCCACAGGCTAGCGGAGGGAAGGATCGCCTTAATTTCCTTTGACGGAATATTCCGTCCCGCTACCCGATTTGAGATATAGGCTTTCCAAATTAAATGGTTGGTCAGAAGTCAAACTTTTTTTACTTCAGATATTGACTTTAAAACCATTTCTCAATACTTTTTAACACCTGATTCATGTTGAATTTCATGTTTTATGTGTATAATTTTAATTTGTATGGTTGCTTAGGCCTCTAGACCTGTATAGTTGTCTAATCTTCTCTTTCTAAAATTTCACAAGTCCTAACCCTGCCAACTTCAAATGGTTATAACTTCATAAAAAAGCAGGATAGAGCTTTTCTGCTTTGTTATATTTGAAAGTAGAGAAAAAAAAGCTTTTTCTGTGATACCAATATTTGACTACCTTCCAATTTCGACTTGAGACTTATTTGGACTGGTTGAAAGATATTTCTTCCACCTCTAACTTTTTTTTAGCAATTTTTCCAACGGTTGGGAAAACGGTAATGTAAAGAAAACTTATAAGATGGATAGTATTAGGTGATGTTTGTAGAGGAAAAACGCTTCTTAAGAAAGTGTTTAAGTTTATCTGAATTCCTCATCTCCAAGATAAGAAGTACAACATTCCAAACACTTCGAGACATTCATCAGAGCTCAAGAGGAACATGTCAACTACATACTTGCCTGCAAATCGTAATGACGATAATTAAGCTTTACATTATTCTTTCTGAAGAAAACAATCATGATATTACGACTGTTCTGTTCTGTTACCATTAGTTTATTTCAAACAAAGGGCTCATTTTATATCGAAATGTCTAGAATAACAATTTTTGTCTTCTATTGAATTTTTTGATTGTCTTATCGTAGAAAATAGTTCGAATTTTTTATATGAACTTTATGCTTTAAACATGGTGGAACATGGAAAGGATAGAATTTTTGTTTTGCAAAAATACGTTATGAGTTGCTTTCCTTGCCATAAGTTGACCCTGTTGGGGCCTTGCCGCGTTTGATCACTTAAGGTTATGAAGCCGATTATTTACCCCCGGTTTGTACTGTAATGAGTATAGCCGGAATTCGACCTAAAACTGGACCAGGCTAAATCATTTGACGTTGTGTACATGGAGTTCCGAAGAGACTTTGACTCAGTCACTCATATTACAGATGGTAGCGCGTGGAATACATGCAAAAAAGTCCACAAGCGGATTAAAGGCACCTATTAAGTAACCGCACCCAGCGCGTAAATGTCAACGCACAATGGTTCTGACGTATATCTACGTTACAACTTTGGAAATCTACGTCACAATTTGAGAAACACAATCTCTTTCGCATTCCCTCTTGCAGATTGCGCATCACTTTGAATGTCACGGTGGGAAAAAAATATTACGCAGTTTAAATAAAATTTCGTGCATCGAATCAAAATGATTCTCAAGTCGAAAGTGGAAAGCAGTGAGACATTGGTATAAAAAAAAACAAGCGTATTTTCTCTTCTTTCAAATACAACAAACAGAGAAGAGAAGTTTTAGCCGATTGAAGTCGGCAGGGTTGGGACTTCTGAAATTTCAGAATGGGGAGAACAGTATGTTTTAAGTTTAGACAACTACAAAGGTGTAAAGTCTTTAACAACCATACCAATTACAAGTAAACAGAAAAAAACATGACTGTTTAACATGAATCAGGCGCGCAAAACTAACCGCACACTTGGAGTCATCGGACGCTCCTTCGATCATCCCACAGGTCACGCCTTTGTTCAACTTTTTAAGACTCCAGTATGGTTGAATACGGGCACTCAGTATTGCAGATCTAGTCATCCCAGAAACAATTACAACAGGAAGTGGAGAGACAGTAAGGATATATGATCGACCTATATAAGTACCTCTTAGGTCTCTATAAAACTAGTAGACCAAGCTTTGAATCCTGATATATCGAGCGAGATTTGCAAGGAAATAGCAGGAAGCACCACACTGGTCTAGAAATTAGGCATTACCTTTTCTTTATAAGTGTTACATCAACATGGAACGGGTTGCTAGATTTGGTGGTCACTGTTTCAAGCCTAAATAGTTTCAAGGGTAGAGTCGATGAAAACCGGGCTGGCCATCCACAAATGTACAACCTAAGCGGCTAAAATTAACAACGGTGAAGGGATCAAGTCACATTTGATCTCAACACCACATGAATCAAGTATTGAGGAAGTAAGCAAATGTATAAATCTTGGAGCCAAAGCAGTTTTCCGCTTTGAGGTGGGGCCAGAGGCTATGGTTTCTGTGTAAAATAATCATGACACGCATCGAAATAGTAGTCTCTCTGTTAAAAACCGTTCAGATTCTAATCCAGATTTGAGTTTACTTTTAAGCTACCTCTACCTGTCTCGGAAATAGAATCTAGATCTAGTTTAAATTCTAAAAAAGTTCGCTTTCATAGTTTCTCTAACTCCAGGTCTACTTTGGACTTTTGCACGACTCTCATTCAATGTAAACAGGTGTGAACCTGCTTTAAGTTATTCTATCCTTTTCCTATCTCGCTGAAATTAAACCTAAGTGGCAAATTCTTTTCGATGCATTTGGAACAAAACAAGTTCTAGGTCAGGAAACAGACGAATCTCTGAAATAACTATTTCCCTTGTCCACCAATTTTTCACTCAACTTTATTTATTGTGTGTAAACGCTTCAACAAAGATCAAGCGTTTAGTAGGCCTAACCTCTCAGATTTGCGAGAAACTTGCAACTGATTTTTATGTCTGTTCTGTGAGTATTGTCTTTAATTTTGTTTCTATGTGGCATGCCTTCGTAGAAGAACTAGCCAGCTTGCCTCTTTTACAAATGATGGAAATAAACTATGCCTAAACCCATAAATAGCTATGCATGTATTCAAAACTCATGCTTAGAGTGCATTAGAAAAAAAAGTTTATGAGGTTGTGTTACAAACTCTATCAAAATGTTGCTTGTGTTAATCATAGCTTAAAACTGCGAAAAACCGAGATCTACATTTAGTTTTAGATCTCAGTATAGATTAGATGAGAATGTTATCTAGATTTAGATGCAGCTTCGTTTCCATAAATGTGTAAAAGTTGACATTCAGTTCTATGCCTCTGTGTTAATTTTTACGTTACAGAATTGTGCATATATATTCATGCATATGCTTGTGTGTCCCACTTTGTCAAATTTTAAGCACAAAAAGTTTAGTGAACGAAGGCTTACTTTAAGGACCTGGAGCTGGGAATTTCCAAGAAAAGATGCACCTAGAATGTTTGTAAACTTTATTGTTTTGACTGCACACCCTTCTGCGAGGTCCGTTTCATAAAAAAAGTTTCCCACCTCCACAAATCAACAACCAAAAGGCATAAGATGATTAAATTTGGCACAGACTGCCTTTAATATCTGACCTATTCAACGTAACATCCACCATTGTTGGCGCATTTCTCTATCCGTTGTAACCAGTCTTTAAATGCAGTGACGTAAGAACATTTGTCCAGGTTCTTTATTGCTACATGTATTTTCGTAGCCTGAATAATGTCCTCTTCTGTTTCAAATAGCTGGCCGGGAAGATGTTCTTTCGTTTTAGGGAATAGGTGAAAATCACAGGGGGCAAGGTCAGGTGAATAGCGAGGATGCTCCAGCAGTTCCCACTTGTAGCCAGCCAAAACGTATGTCTATGCCCGGACCGTATGGACTGGCGCATTGTCGTGGTGAAACAAGATGCCTGACTCCAAAAGCCCGGGCCGTTTCTTTCGAATGGCAGGTCTGAGTTTGTCTTGCAGCACCTTCTTGTAGTACTGTGCATTGATTGCGGTGCCTATAGGTACAGGCCAGCGCAGAATCACACCATTCATGTCAAAAAAGATCATGTGCATGACCTTGAGAACCCCTTGTTTGCGTCGAACTTTCTCTGGACGAGGCTCATCAAAGTCTCTCCATTCGGCTGACTGCCGCTTTGTTTCAGGACCCCAGGAATACACCCAAGTCTCATCACCAGTAATTATCCGACCCAAAAAGTCGTTTTGCTCAGTTTGAAATCCCCGCAAAAAGTTTCTGGAAAAATGGACCCTTGACTCCTTCTGCTCATCTGTCAGCAAATATTGAACCCATTTTGAAAACTTCTTCTTCTTTTATTCAGTTTGTTGGTTAGAACTCTAAACACGGACGTTCTAGACATCGATGTTTACGTAGGAATCTCCTCACAAGTTATTCGTCTGTCATCACTCAATGAAACGAGAACTTTAGAAATATTTGCATCCCAGCATGCTGTGACAGGTCGTCCAGGACGAGGTTCATCTTCCATGTCATCTCGTCCCTCTGAAACAGCTTTTACCCACTTTCTTACCGTCTGAATAGAAGGAGAATTTTCTCCTAATTAAGTCACTAGATCTTTGTGAATGCATGATGCATCTTTTCCCAAAATAACAGAAAATTTTATGATGACACGGATGTTATATCTTGAAAAATTTTGGTGTGCCGGTGAGGTTTCTATTATGCTGGCCATTTTGCTCCAACGGACTTCAGAAAAGTAAATGCTATTTTGCATACGTTAAACATAGAGCCTCAAAATTTCAATGAAAATTACCAAAAGGTTTGATCCTTCAGTGTGCCAAATTTCATGTATATAGCTTAAGCGGTTTTGATTTTATAGAGTAGGGAAACTTATTTATGAAACGAACCTCATAGACCGCACAAGGAAGAAATTATTTTCTTTATTGAAACACATCGTCTAGCTTTTACAATGGCTAGCCCTCAAGCCTAGATCTAAATGTTGTCGCTGTTTCATATTTTTAATGTCGTAAAGGAAATATTTTAGACCTCCGTTCAATTTTCAATTATGCCTGTCTAAAAAAGACTCTTGTCTTTGAAAACTAAAATTTTGAAGATCCGGGTTGTCTGGCATCCAAGGAGAAGTTGATAACATTTTAGATCTTAGCTCAATTATGTTAAGATCTGCTGATAAACCGCTTCTATTTTCAAACTGTTCCTAAACACTATTAGAACATCTTTTATTGAGAAGATTTTTCATGTATACCATATTTTGCCACATACTTAACTTGTCCTAGCCGTCGGTGTTTTCGCCAAATCAGATATATAAATACTGGGGAACATTTTCGCCTGCATGAAAACTTCTAAGTATATTGTATAGCGTTGGCCTCTCAAAGGTGTTTCGACTCCCTTTTTTTCTTTTTATTTTTTTTAGATTCCGAGATCATGGAGGCGACAAGAGGAAAGACTGAAAGAAAATTCAGTTTCGGACGACCCACCACACTATTCTTCTGACCGCCGCGGGTATTTTTCCCCTAAGTTCCCGATTATGTATCGATGGTTTCCCCCTTTCTCGCTGGCCGCCAAAACCTCAGCCGTGGGGTCGAGAACATGCAACTTATCACGAGAATATGTGGGCACAGTTGGTGAACAGTCAACGAGTCTTCACACTGATGTCATACAAAGGGAAGATAGCCACATGGTAATGCCATCAACAGACAATGGTAAGTAATATGAGCGTAGCCTTAAACCTTCAATTTGACACTTTTCGGTTAATAAAAGGGTTGAAACCGAGGCTTGTTTAGGAAGAGATCTCAGGTTCCAGAATTATAGAATCGTAGAAAACGTTATCATTTTCTCCCAATTTAGACGTGTCTAGGTCTTCAGAGCGTTGAAATTCTCATTTTAAGAAACAGATTTCTCGAAAAACCCCTGCAAAAATAAAAGCTGAATAGATTTAGGTTAATGTCATTTTTAATTTGAACAAAACTGATTCATAGACATTAATTTTGCGACACTTGTTTGATGCACATGACGATGTCTTCTGTATCAAATACTTAAGGCGAAAACATGGAGAAGCAGTCAACACCAACCGTGACCACGGCAGAGATGGAAACCAACAACGGCAGCGTCTCGAATGGCTCCCCCTGCGTCAGCAAGCATGAACACGTACCCCCTGAGCAAAATCGCGCAAGAGGATGTGGACAAAGTGAAGAAGGAGAAGAAACTCGACAGGTGATGTTGGAATCTGCCTCTCTCAAGTTGAGGAAGAAGCGCCGTCACAGGTGGGATTCTGTCGGTATTAGAGACCTTTAGCACACGCACCGTGTCTCACTACGCGTACGTGAAAATCGGGAAAGCAGATTGAGAAACTATAAAAATAATAAAACCAGTTTATAAAAATAGACCCACAGACGTTCTATTTTTTAGAAACTGGTTTCATTGTTTTTATAGTTTCTCAATCTGCTTTCCCGATTTTCACGTACGCGTATTGAGACACGGTGCGTGTGCTAAAGGTCTCTAATACAGATTTTAAGCAGCAACGCGTGAGTATGACGCGAACGTCTGTAGGTCTATTTTTAGAAACTGGTTTCATTATTTTTATAGTTTCCTCAATCTGCTTTCCCGATTTTCACGTACGCGTAATGAGACACGGTGCGTGTGCTAAAGGTCTGTATTGCAGATTGATAAACTATAAAAATAATGAAACCAGTTTCTAAAAATAAACCCACAGACGTTCGCGTCATACTCACGCGTTGCTGCTTAAAGTCTGTAATACAATACAGACTTTAAGCAGCAACGCGTGAGTATGATGCGAACGTGACTTTAAGCAGCAACGCGTGAGTATGACGCGAACGTGACTTTAAGCAGCAACGCGTGAGTATGACGCGAACGTCTGTGAGACTTTAAGCAGCAACGCGTGAGTATGACGCGAACTTCTGTGGCGTCTATTTTTAGAAACTGGTTTCATTATTTTTATAGTTTCCTCAATCTGCTTTCCCGATTTTCACGTACGCGTAGTGAGACACGGTGCGTGTGCTAAAGGTCTCTAATAAGCTCGTTTCACGTGACGCGTGTCCCGTGCGGAAGTCACCGCACCGTTTCTGGACCGGCGATCCGTTTTTTTTTTCATCTATCCCGCGTGATAGGGTGGAGATGATTATATTATGAAGACAGAATTTTTTCAAAGTCTTCGGTCCAGAAACGGTGCAGGTACAGTCCGAACTCTTCCGTACGAGATGCGTGTTATGTGAAAAGGGCTTTTGGCGGTCTGGGTCACAGGCCAACCCGCTCAAATTGTTAATAAACCAACCAGCTCAAATTGTCAATAAAATAATTGCACAAGTATCGTTATGATTTATCTTAGTGGGCTTTTTATGCAAATTCGAAGAGAAGAAAATTGGAAAACAGTTTTGGTGTTTTTAAGTATGTTTTAAGCCCCCGTGGTGAAGAAACCAGCAAAAAGTAAGCGAAGGAGAAAAGGAGCACTCTTTTTGGTCTCACTATTTTGAGGTTTTTTTTTTAGTATAAATGGAAAAAAGCAGATCTTATCTTGAGAGGGTAGACTCCCACAAAATGTATTGGAAAGTATAAAAATTTGACGATGTTGGCCCGCATCATTGCGCCTACAGTCCGCCCGAGACGTCTAAAAGTCCAAATAACTTGATGTGAATACTTTTATCTAAACCAGTGGGCCGGCCAACTCGTCGAAATACATTTTATTATTTACTTTCCAGAATTTTTAAAAATATCAAATGAGTTAGATCAATGCAACTCTCATATATGCCAATTTATCTGTTTATTTGGGCGACAGGTACTTGTTAGTTTAGTGGGCTCAGGTCCATCCCTCCAACGGTTACGTTAAACAAACACAGGATGTGAGCTGAGATATATCTTCGTTTTCGGGTAACTGGCCCGTATCTAAATCGCCTCGGATTCTGCTGGAAACTGGAAAGTGAAAGCATAAGGACAGAAGACTCGTAGGTGCCAGCGAAAAAAAAAGACATTCGCCTAGACATGGCAGAGCACAGAGCTGGATCACGGCACGGCTACGCCGGGGACAAGGGGTTATTCAAATGTTATTATTCCAAACAGTCTTGTATATATGATTGTGCTAACTATGAGCGAACGAGGGGAAAGTGACACACGTAAAAAACCGTTGCATAAAAAAATTTAAAAGCAGTGAGCGTCTTTCCTTATTTGGCAGATGTCCTTTTAAGACAGCAAAAGTAATTATAAGACTACGTTACATCGACTGGCTTAATAGCAGAAACTAAACTTAAAACAGTCCAACCACCCAATCATTTTTTTCCTTATCCGACTCGACGGCTCATCCTTTTACATGGTCTCTAATTTAAGTTAGCGGTCTTAAGAAACAAAACGTAAAGTTTTTTATTGTGTCGGGCCAACATCGCTGGCTTTGAACTACGCAGCCAAAATGAAAATTCAACATTATATAACAGAAAACGTGTTTGAAAATTTAGAATATTATGAATAGTCAGAGGGACAGTAAGAAGAAAAAAGAGATGCACAAATCGTTGATCGCAAAAAGGTAAATAAAAATATGATAGATAATTTAACAGAAGGATAGATACAATGTAAATCGATGAATATAAACAGAGAAAGGCTGAATGGTAGATAGATTTAAAGACAAACAGATAGTAAGATAGATAAAGGTACTGTGCTAAAGTAATGTAAATCGTAGAGAATTCAAACATTTTGGTGAACCCAAACAAGCCAGCTTAAGCCGCCATCTAATAAAGGAAAAGGCGTGGCAATATTATAAATTTTAGACTTTGTACATAGACAGATTGATTGGTAGGTAAATAGATAGATGGATGAATAGATAGAGAGATAGATAGATAGCACCTCACTGTATCAAAATGATAAACATTAAGAACACAAAGGGGCAAGTAAAAACTATTTAAATTGACAGAAAATTTTTTAGTCAATAATGAGGTCTGAGACTTCAAAAATAACCAAAATTGTTTGATTTTTGGGGGATGCGGTAGGATGATAAGAGAATCTTTATCTAGGATCAAAACTATATGTTTGAAAACTAGTTTTACGATCATTCATAAAAATGTGGAAACTGTTAACATGGCTGCGCGCTGCAGTCGTTCATTATGCTGGTATTTAGATTAGGGTGAGAGCAATGATATTGGCGAGATTAGGTTACCGTTAAGCTTTCTGAAAGTGGGAAAGGAAGCAATCAATGTTTTTTAAAATCAAGCTTTATTTTCTTTCACTGTTAATTATCTTTGTGAAACCGAAGAAGCAAGAGACACAAAGTAATGTTGTTTGTTTGTAGTAGTTTTGAAGCGATAGCTATGTTGCCGTGGAAACTTCCAAAGTTTGTTTGGATTGTTTATGAGTTGTTGTTTTTTTCTTTCCTTTAAATTTTACGCACGCTTAAGTGCGGCTTATTCTTATATGCTGAGCTGTAAGCCGTGGTATTAAACCTAGAAGCTCTTATGAACAGTTAAAATGTTTTTATGGTACACGTGTATAGACTTTCCAACCGCAAAAAATATAGAATAAACGCAGCGTTTTAGCTTTCTTTCCAAATGGGTGCTGTTTCAATCATAGTTTATAAAATGATAATGTTAAATGAAAAAAAAATTTAAAAACGGACAGAGTATGTGGTTTCCAAAGACCAGTTGACGTATAGGCTCTAAGGGTAGTAATAGTCGTATTAGTAGCAGTTCAAGCAGCTAATGTAGGAGCAGTTACAACAAAAACAACAAGAGCAGCATCAGTAGTAGTAGTCGTCTTCGTCGTCGTCGTAGTAGTAGTAATAGTAGTAGTAGTAATAGTAGTAGTAGTAGTAGTAGTAGTAGTAGTAGTAGTAGTAGTAGTAGTAGTAGTAGTAGTAGTAGTAGTAAAAGTAGTAGTTGTAGTAGTAGTAGTAATTAGGACTAGTAATAGTAGTATGAGTAGTTATAGTAGAAGTAGTAGTAGTAGTAGTAGTAGCAGTAGTAGTAGTAGTAGTAGTAGTAGTAAGTAGTAGTAAGTAGTAGTAGTTGTAGTAGTAGTAGCAGTGGCAGAAGTAATAGGTAGTAGTGGTAGTAAAGTAGTAGAAATAGTAGTAGTAGTAGT
>BMAT01008557.1:565286-577479 GCA_019649035.1 Elysia marginata | reverse complement strand
AGTAGTAGTAGTAGTAGTAGTCGTAGCAAGAGCAGCAGCAGTAGCATGCAGTAGCAGCAATAATGATCGTACATGTTGTAGCAGCAGAAGCCGATACTAACTGAGACAAGTGAGATAGAATGTAAATTGATCAGAAAGACATATGGGAACAAATGAATGAACAAAAAAGAACAGGGCAGGGAACAAAACTGTTGAGTACCGGTAGAGGTACAGTAGGATCATAGTTATGAGAAAAAATGAAAAGAGGAAAGAACATATGAACAGGTGTTTGACAAATAGAAAGAATGGGAGAGAGGGGGTATGGGGGTTTGGATTGAGGTTGCAAAATTCATGGGTGGATCAGAAAATAGTACATGGAAGAACATAACGATGAAAACCACATCACTGATTTTACTCTCAGTTAAAAGACGTTTCAGTGCACGAGTCATTACCAGGAATAATACCTCAGACGTGTCCCTCTTTGAGCAAGACAAATTGTTTAATAATTATCTCGATCACGCGCAGAGCATCTTATGCCAGAAATCCAATGTCAAGGCTTTACGAGTATATGGTTGAATATTTCCGATAGTCTTTAGACAGCTGGATCTTTATGTCATGATCCTCTTCTCCCCAGGACAATCTTCAGCAGGCAGCAACTACAGGAGCTGGAGAGGACCTTTAGAGATGCCCATTACCCTGATGTGTATGCCAGAGAGATGCTCTCAGCCAGAACTGGTCTACCAGAGGATAGGATACAGGTTAGTTAACTGCGTGAATTTCTAAAAAAAAACATAAAAAAGCTTTCTGTCCACATGGAAGGAAAAGACCGGACCCAACACAATTTTCTATGCCTTGAATCAGGTCGTTTCATGCATACGTGTGTGTCCACCAGAGGACCCTGGTTTCGGAAGAAAAAAGTCGAGGTCAAAGCATATATCACCGGCAACCATGGGGTGAGCGCTAAGCAAAAATCTTGATCTATTTTTAGATCATACGACTTGAATTTAATATCACAGTATAGATCGCAATAACACCTATAGAATTATACCTGAATTCATTGAGGCAATATATGTACAGAGCGAAATATCATCTAAACATTTCGTCAATGGACAGAAACAATTCTATAGGCTAAACGTTTAGATGTTATTTCGTTCTGTATATAGTAGTGATTTATTGCCTCAATAAATTTAAGTCGGGTCATCAGCATGTTTATTCTACTTTTTCACCCATGAATTCACTGGGCTCTTGGATTTATTCCCATATACCTGAAGAGTTAAGAATTCGTTTCCTTATTTACTTATTGTAGGAGACTGGCTAATCACAACACTCTCGTTCCTCCATGTCTCTGTCTCTCTGTCGCCAACGGCCTCTCTCTCTCTCTCTCTCTCTCTCTCTCTCTCTCTCTCTCTCTATCGATCTATCTATTTATAAGAAAGTGATCCATATTTCTTTCGATAATGTTGCTTGAATATGTTTAAAATCTAGATTGAACTCACTTTTCGTCGTTACACCGCTGTTTCGTACCCCGTTATGGCAACTCTTCGAAAGACAAACATCCATCTTTGTTTTTTACCTTGCAGTCTCCCTTTTCTTCATAGCTGCCCCATGTTCTAACCTTGCCCCTTTTTAATTATACTTCACCACCTTCTTTTCGTCTCGAAACTCAAATTCACTAGACCTTCTTCGAAAATGGTACAAAGTATTGAGAACTCGCATTGACTGGCGTGCTTAGACCACCGTAGACGCGACGACGTTGAAGCTTCGGCGATGGATGCCGATGATTATTCAGTCCCTCACTAAAACTAATAGTAATAGTGCCCTGTCCTGCTCTGCTGGTGTGAATGACTGCGGGTCAAGAGCTAACAAGTGGACATACATTGATGACCGGCTCAATAGAGTGGACCAGTGTTGTGGGAATTAACTCTCCGTAGGGGGGGTAGAAAACAGAGCGCCACTCACCGAACTTGCCCCGAATTAGACGTTAGGTGTCGAAGTGTCGCACTTTTCCTCGACTCTGATGTGAAACATTGTATTAGAAATGCGCTGTCCAACCTTTTCCTCACTGTTGTCGCCACAACAGAAATAATTAGTATTGTGCCTTTTCTGCGTAGTGCCCACTGCTATTGAATGTCAATGGAGCTGTCTCGCCATGCATTTCAAATCGCAGAAGTGCTGGTTTCATCGGTTTAGCACTTCAAGGTTAATTCTTGGTCAGTATTGTGCGTTTCATGCTTTCCTCTTTCCTCTTTTCTTCCTGTCTGCCTCCCCCCACATCTCTGTTTCTCTCAGATTTCCAAAGGTTGTCTCTCTTTCCCAATCTCCAGACGCCTTATTGGCATGTTAACACATCTTTTTTTCAACATTTCCTTTTCAACCCGGTTCCAATTTCTATTGCTTTATTTAACTTTCTGTTTTTCACACTTTTTCTCTTTCATTTTCAATCAAAGATGTATCTGTCTACTGACTTAGCACTTCGCTTATGTGCATCGATACAGATTAGACTATCTATCTACCTATCTATTTATTTATCTATCTATTTATCTATTTATCTACCTATCAATTTATCTATACAACTATAAACTAATCAATCTATTTATATCCTGACACATGGTACATGGTCTAAAAAGTGCTAAACTGGTTAAAATGAACTTAGAAATATTAATGTGGACTAGAAAGATCTACCTTATGACAAGTCTGTTTCAAGGTCCAAACAGACTAGACCGTCCTAGTCATCATTAATATTTCTATCTGTCTATATATATATATATATATATATATATATATATATATATCCTTCTCTCTATGAATTTATTTATATATCTACTAGTATCTATCTATCTATCTATCCATTTACCTATCCATCAATAAATTTATCTATCTCTCTGTATCTATAGATCAATCACCTGTTTCTTTCTTTTACTCTTCCTTTTATCCTGAGTGTCTTTGTTATCTCCCTAAACATAACTGCCAAAATTTTCCTGCGCTAAATTTCTGAATGTGACGGACCCTCCGCGATTTCCTGTTCCTCTATTTTTTCTCACTCCCGTACAGACTTTAGCACAGAGTGCTGCCACAGCGGCGTTTTGTGTAGTTATTACCTCCTCAGTCTCCACCCCCACCCCCCTCACCCCATCCCTCAAATAATGACAAGTGTCTTGACACCCTATTTTTGTCTCTCTTTGTCACAGTCTGGCGTGTGCATTTTCACGCTGCGCTTTTAATTCAATTATCCCAAAGAATAGGTGGCAAGGGAATTAAGTGATGAAAGAAGAATGGAAACCACCGGTTTGTGACAAAATGCATTTGATTCGCTGCTAGAATTAACTTGCTCTGAATAAGAATGACTAGGACGAGATAGTTTAGAGAATTCAGGTATTAAATATCTGTGCGGAGAAAGAAAGGGAATAAAAAAAAAAAGATTCTCAGTGATGTAGGCCTACACATAAAGTGGAATGCATACAGGCATGAAAGGGAAAGCAGCGACAGAAGAGAACCTTGCCGAGAGAGACAGGGGAATGAAAGGATACACAGAAAGGCAGAAACTGATTGAAGTGGAAGAATAAAATAAAGATGACAAATACAAGTCTACTCGCAGTACAGGTACTTGTGCTGTATGTGTTTTCCTCTATTATTGCGCTGATAGTTCAGATTTAATTAAATACCACTTCATGATCAAACATTTTTCAGCTTTTTCACTAATATCAGTGTGTAATAATTTACTATCAGTTTATAACCATAATCGCTTTTTACCCATTGGATACTGACATATATATGTCAGTAAATCTTTTAACTATGTATGTTTGCGTCTTCAGGTTTTATGGAACGAAAGTGCCATATAAATAATCTTATTATTGCTGTTATTGTTATTATAATTATCATGATTGTAATTTATAATTTGATTGTAATTAATATTTATTATCATTTATTATCATTACTATTATTATTATTATATTATTATTACTATTATCATTGTTATTATTATTGTTATTGCTGTTGGTGGTGGTGTTATCATTATTATTATTATTATTTTTATTATTATTATTATCATCAGCATTATTAATATAATCATTATCATCAGCATTATTATTATAATCATTATCAATAATAAATAGTGCGATGTCAGAAGCTTTGTAGTAATTCAACTTAGAGTAATAATAATTTTCACGAACGATTTGAGTGATGAAAAGGGTTTGATAGGTAAGAAATATGTGAAGTGGTCATCTTTTCTGTAGCAGCCCGAAGCATAACTTAACATAATTTTAGTTTGGAATCAGTGGGGTAAGTATAAAACGCCTCTGTTCGGTTTATCCGTTTCATTTCTTTAAAAACACAAGCTCCAGAATTTGTTTCTTTCAAAAGATTATGCTATCCCATCTGAGAAAGTTAAAAGGTTTGCTATGTATTGAGATAAGTTTAAAAAGTTTGCCATGTATTGAGATAAAGTAAAAGGTGAACCACCATAAAAGACAACTACCCCTTCTTACATGTTTGGCGTCCTGGTCTGGAGGCAGTTAATCGACTCTGGGACCGGGAGGCTCGGGGTTCGAGTCTCGTCTCATCGTTTAGCCCTTGGGAAAGGCTATTTACAATAATTTCGTTGACTTACTTTACTGGGGTGTTAAAGGAGTACTTAGGCAGGAAAAACCTTTTAAGTACTCTAGAGCAATCCAATTTTACAGCTGCTCCTCCATGAGTTCAAATGGGTAGTAGTAGTAGTAGTAGTAGTAGTAGTAGTAGTAGTAGTAGTAATAGTTGTTGTTGTTGTTGTTGTTGTTGTTGTTGTTGTTGTTGTTGTATCGTATGGCTACACCTCCAGATTATATTTGTTGATCCAGGCTGCCAGGCTTTCATCAGCATTATGGACTGTTTCATATCCACCATCTGGTTTCGTTACTGGACAGTTTAAAACGATGCGATCTGTTGTCTCAGGAGCCTTGCTACATCGTTAGCACACTGGAGAGCCTTTCAGTTTCCACTTGTGCATCATAATATAGGCAGTCTTTGCATGTGTTGTCCAAATGGATAGTTTTGTTAGTTATGGCCAGTCGGAAAATCCATGCAAAGCGCTTAAAGATTGTTAGGGCGCTATATAAAAACGCCCTTTACAATACTTAAACTAAGCATAAACAACAACTATGTCTCCTCCTCTCATCCTCTCTTTCTTTCGACCCCCCCCCCCCCACTCCCCTCCCTGCGCAAAGGTTTGGTTCCAGAACCGGCGAGCCAAGTGGAGGAAAACAGAGAAGACCTGGGGTCGCAGCTCCATCATGGCGGAGTACGGTCTGTACGGTGCTATGGTACGTCACTCACTTCCTCTACCGCAGACCATCGTGAAGAGTGCCACCAGAGATGGAATGCTGTCAGCCCCTGCTCCTGTGCCGGCCACTCACCCGGGTCTCCAGTGATCATGTGTTTTAGCCTAGGTAAATTGCATCAGAGTGCAGCAGATTTCTGACGAAGGCATCTGTGATTAGAAAAGGATCTCGTATTCTGCAACCTTGGACTCAACGAGCGCTTGGATTCAAAACATTTGTAAATTATTTTTTTTGTCACCTTCAACATATATGAATTAAATTTCATAGAGCGAACTAATTTCAAAGCCTCCTCGTTTTCAAAGAACTGGAAGTGAAACTGAAACTAATGATGGGTCTTTTGTTAGCTTACTTTTCTCAGTTTCTGGTATGTTGGTCACTTACGAACATGCAGAAATCACAGAGAGAGAGGCGGGAGTGAGAGAGCGAGAGAGAGAGAGAGAGAGAGAGAGAGAGAGTGATTACATCAGAGGGGGAAAGGGTAGCATTGCATAACTTGCGAGTTTGTTCTATGAATTCTATTTTAAATATTACACAAGTTTTTGACCTGAGGAGTTATGAACGAGGAGCTTTTGCTTATCAAGATCTGAAAACGTGAAACAATCTTCTATCATCTGTTTTAAACGCTAAGACTTTGGGGTGTTTTTTTTTCAAGTCAAAATTGAAGGCTTGCCTCTTTTTCCAGATAGCGTATAATTTTTTTTTCTCGTTTTGCTCAACTACTTAAAAATGACTTGCTCGCAGCGTACGATAGCTCCAACGAACTTTATCAATTTTCCCAAGAAGTTCGTTGGATCCAAGGTCCACTACTACAATTTCGGAACACCACCTTCACCATGGCTGAGGACTTTGTTCAGAAAGAACAGAGAAGAAAGCAAAGTTTGCAAATCGCCTTGAAATAGCTTCAAGCAGAATGTTGAGTTATTTAACAATTTTGAGAAAAAAAAAAGGGGTTGTATTTTTTTTCAATTGTCGTGGAAACTTGTTGTCATAGCTTACAGGAAATTAGGTCAGAAGTAAAACAAGATTAGCGTCCCTTCTCTGGAAGTCAATAGCTAAAAGTACTGTTATAATCTACACTTTGATAAGATTAAAGTATAGAAACTTTTTTTTTCATTTTTATGAAACTGAAAATAATAGAGCTGAATAAAATGTGTATCTTCAACATAAACCTATCGTATATAATATCTAAAGGTTGTATTTAAGAGGCAGTGGATAAACTTTGTTTTTGTACATTGTCTTTAAATATATATTTCTAAAACAGACGTAAGCATATAAATCAGCATGTGCAAGCATTAATAATAAAATCCCGTTGGCAATGGACACCTTAAAGTTTCACTATTCTTGTTGAAATCCCATTCATTATACTCACTACAGCGCCTTTAAGGCCAATAGTAGGCTCAATCAATATAGGGAATGAGATTTCAACAATAGTATCGAAACTTTCCTGGTGTCTCTCTAAGTGAGATTTAATCATCAAGGCTAGCACATGCCGATTTACGTTCTAGCGTATTTTTAGAAAATATTTTAAAGATATTATTACTAATAGGTGAAAATTAAATGGGGATTACCCGCTGCCTTATGAATATAATCTTTTAAAATTTATGTGACAGATTTATTTTGAGATAAACTTTTTATTTAGCTCCAAGTTTTTTAGTTCTATGTATGAAATCGTTTATAAAAGTAAGAAACTTACCAATATAAGACCCTAAAATCTAGGTCTAGATTTCTATAAACTCTGTATTATTTTAGAGTGTTGTCTTCTAGAAAAGGGACGCTACTCTTGTTTTACCTCTAATCCCATTCTCCTTACTCAGATTTGAGTGATTCAAGTGCATCTTTCCCGTTTCTCCTGCCTCCTTAACAACAAGCGACGCAGTCTGCCGTGGCCAAAACCTTCTTTTTCGACGATTTCTTCAAGAACACCTAATTACTGGCAGTAGTATCAGCTTTACTCTGGCTATTTATGACACGAACAACTGCCAAAATAGATGACTCTTATGGGGGCATCTTGTTACCTACTATTCTCCACTTCGAGATGTTCATCCTTAAATGAGACAAATCTCCACGATTGCAGTCTCCTCTTCTACAACATGCTGTGTACTTTTATTTATTTTTTTTAAGTAAAACATTACACTGAAAAAAACTGAATCAAGTCAGTGTGGTTATAAGTTTACTGGCTACTAAGTACAATGATAATAAAAATCTGCAACGATTATGATGTGAGAATTTTTAGAATGAGTTAAGGTTTCAACTGTGAAAGTTTAAAAGACGAACAGAACAGGATTATAACCAATATATCGAGAGAGTCACGAGGTCTGTTTATACAGTAACTTTCTTTTCCCTGTAAAATCTATATATCTCCACCCTTATGTCTGCAGTTGCTTACACGTAAAGAAAAAAATATGGATTATAGTCTTCCACCGCCGAAGGCAGTCTCAAGACTCGATATTTTTCCCCCAGCAGGCCAATGCATACCAAAACAAATTCAACTCATAAATCCGCACGGCTGCCTGTTATGCGCTCAAATACTAATGTTCTACAAATTTCAAATACTGCCTATAGCCAGATACCCATTTTACTGGTGGGTGAACAATAATCATAACATATTCTCAATAAATTTAAAGTCATTTTAGCAAACGAACAACTTATGGTTTTATAGCTATTTGTCAACCCTCTATAAATCGACTTTTCTCAGCAAAATGGATGTCGCCAATTTGGTAGTATCATTTTCCTCATGATTTGTAGGATGGAAGGGGTGACGAGGGGGATAACAATTTTTATTTAGATGTTTATTACCATAATTGGGCAGGATATTCACTGGAGATGAGACCCGGGCCTTTTTATAAGACATAAAGGTGAAAAGAGCGGTCAACTGCTTGGTTGTGGTCAGTTGAACAATGCCAGCAACAGTTAGTCCAATTTAGTTGCAATGAATGTAATTGTCATAATGTGTTTTTTTTTTTAAAGAAAGACATCTTTTGTGTGATGTAAATATAAACTAAAAATGTAACGGTGATTCAAGAAACACTAAGGCTTTGTTATTGGAAGAAGCACCGTGGACACTGGGCAGTGATGATGATTTTGTTCAATAGCTAACACAATAAAATTACTTTGGTCCAAATTTGATGGTGCTGTCATAATGTGGCTTCTTAGATGTAACTAAGAGAAAGCCCTCTAGTTCTATAATTTTTTTTAGATAGCCAGTTAGTTCAGGTCCCGTGGGCTTGTATGACAGCCAGACTCAGAGGTTTACTCCAGGGGGAATAACCTCTCAAGACCGGATACCAGTGGCCAAGAACTCGGTTGCTTACTACAGGCGTAACCAATCAATAATGAAAAATAATAAATTATTACTTGTTGTAAATTAGAAAGAAACTGGTATGTTCGTCGCTATGATATGCGCTGTAGGTTTATAAAAAGTGAACAGCTTTTTTTTTCTTTTTAAAGGTTTGTTTGTGTTGGGAAAAAAATTTGAATGAAGCGCTTGGTTACGGTGACAAGTCAAGCTTGTAAAAAAAATCTTACCAGAGAAAACTTAAAAGGTGTAATCAGACCCAAAGTAGAGTTTGTTACTATCTGACACATTAGCAAAGGTTTCGTTAACATCTTTTATAACAACCCTTTTCAATACGAAAGCGTTAGTCAGCGCCCTAATAAAGTGAGATAAAAAAAAGGCAAAGTGTTCGTAGACAATTATTTTAAAAACTGTTTATTAGTGCAAAGACTTACAACGTGATATAAGTTACATTAAAAATGGTTCTGACTTAAATCTACATTACAACTTGGGAAATACAATCTCTTTCGCATTTCTTCTTGCAAAATAATGGCGCTATTCTTTGCGTGGCTCGATAGGACATAATATTACGCAGTTTTTAAAAAAATCCTTTTAGAGTAGACCACCTTTGATACACAACTCCGCACCAATAGGTAGGTCAATTTTAGATTAAAAACATTGCTGCATAATTAAATCAAAATTACTGCTATAAAAAACTCAAAGCGCTGTAAGTTATTTGAAGTTTTGTTGCCGCGTGCACTGACATTTAATTTATCTCTTCACCATTGCCTTGTGTTTTGTAACATTAACTATCTTTGTGACTGTGCAGGTATAGAGATATAAGCTGTAAGTTGTTTTCTTCTTTCCTTACTTCCTTTTAAGGTAAGTGTTCTCTTTTCTCCCTTTACACACCCTTTATCTCCTCTTTCTCTTCCTTATTTATCACATACTCTTCCTCCTCCTTCTTCTTTTTCTTCTTCTTCTTCTTCTTCTTCTTCTTCTTCTTCTTCTTCTTTTTCTCCATTTTTATGTCAATATTTACTAATCACTAGTGCTTACCCTGTTTTTTGTTTATTGTGAGCTGTATTATTTCCCTTGTTCTTTGTCTTTTTTTTTTCGAGAAAGTGAACTCAGCAGTTTGATTTTGTTTTCAAGTTAGAGACACCGAGATCTCGTTAATTGTTTACACGTCTCTAAGCAACCACAAAGGTAGAGCACGCCGGTCTATTGAAAAATTACTGCCCATTGTGCCAAAATGCCTGTCATCGTGAGGCAAACCGTCCAGTGCCCTAAGACAGACTTTGAAAATTTTCCAGGCAATAGAACCCTGAATTTTCATTGCTAGAATAATTTTGCCGTGGGCAGCGTCCGCGATATGTGAGCGCCTGTTCCATCTTAGCAGGTTAGAATAGAAGAAATAGCCGCGGACAGAGTTGTGGTTCCTTCTTCCAAAACGTTTCTAAGGGCGCGTAGCCTAAGAAGAAAACAGATAGTACAAAGTCACCCACCTCTTTTAACACCGATTGATAGTTAAGTGAGTTTTAGAGATGAAACAAGAGTAAGAAATCAAACAAAGATGGGAAAAAAAGAACTTGCAGGCAGGCAGGCCCGGTGTGAGATGAGCAGGGACTGAGTGGGTGGGTGCGTATGAAGGTTTTGAATGGACATATGAGAACGATGAGGAGGGTGGGACTACAGGCTCCGAAAAAGAGACGTGGGGAGGAACAAACTGAAATCGCTGTTTGTTTATGTGCAACCGTGTTTGTTTAGTCTAAGGTCCAACAATCAAAAGATGGGCGGGTCGAGGCGGATGACGATCCAGGCCATTAGAGCCTGAAGACTATAGGGAGGGAATTCTGGGAGGAATCATCAAAAAGCCCAAGGTGCCCCCATGCACTGAACACTGAACAGTGTTAGACACTGGGCAGATTGCCTGACTTGGCCTGCTGGAGGCAACTTCTTTTGTGTCCACCTTCTCATTGTTATTTTGTTCTGTGTGACATTGTCTTCCTTGTGAACTGCATTGTTAAATGTCTCCGGCCTGTAAAGTTTATACTAGAATTTGTCGTCCGTGGACATTGTATTGACACATTGCAAGTTCTCGCTTTTGCTGTTAATTATGATCAGGGTTTTTTTTTCTTTTTTGTCTTTGCCTTTGTTTTTCTTTGTTGTATTTTTTTAACAATGAAGCTGTCGGTTATTACACTCTCCTTTCCTTTTCGGCCCATTTGATTTATCGATCTTTCTTTTTTGTTATCATTGAGTTGGTCATCGGTGTTGTTGACAATAATGAGGGAGTCCTCATTAGTGCCAAGGATCTATAGTTTAAAGTGCAATCAGGAAGCAGAATAAGATAAAACGACGACAAAAATGTTCAAAGTAGAAGCGTGTTAAAGGGGGGAGGGGGTGGGGCAGGAAAAGAATAAAAGGGAGATAGGAAGACGAAGATACGGAGAGACGAGCAACCCTGCAGAGTTGACAAAGACTTTGGGACAGGGGGACAGGGAGGGGTTGGAATGAGAATATAGAGTTGGGTGTTTTAGCAAGCTCGATAATTTTATTATTAGCCGTGATTCCATAACTGAATTGGTGCATCGTAATAACTTAGTACATATCTCCTGTCCCTTCTCCAGTCTTACGCAGTTATTCTCCAACGTTTACTAAACTTAACTACATGTATTTGAAAAGTATAAAAGACATTGCGCTGAAGTCGTTCACAAAATAATAAAAGAAGATTCTTTAAAATTTTAGCGCTATCCTAGAGAAAATGCACGAGACTATTGACAGAATGGTTAAGATTCCACCTCATGAATATTCAGTTGTAAATTGCAGACTTATGGTGTGCTGATGATAATTATAAGGTCTTTTCAAAATTTAATAATTATGAAAAATCGTTTGAATGCGTTCAGATGATTCGTGTTATTTCAGGTAAATATTATATTTTATTAAGAGTTAGTTCTTGATAGGGTTCCGTATGATATATGCAGATTTGATGATAGTTTGATATAATGCTTAAATATGCTGGTATTGCTTGTGTTTAGTCCAAATTCCGTCCTTCTGTGGGCTTTCATTACAAAAACACCCTGGGGTAAAAATCGAACGTTGAAAAAATCTCGGTGGTTTCAGAAGGAGAGAGATAGCTAAAGATGAAGATTGTGAACATTGGTGCGAAGAAAAATGACCCTACTTACCAACACAACGTTGAAAGTTCATCTTAACTGGAGAGAATGTGTTAAATAGGAGGAAAAGATAGAGAGGACAGTAGTGAGAGCTGAGAGCGGGATGGGACAGAAAGAAACATAATAAAAAAGAAAGATAAGATGAAGATAATATGTACAAAGAAAAAAGAAAAAAGGTGAGTTTAAAGAAGAAGACAGTGGCAGAGAATAAAGAAAAGAGGCTGCTAGAGAAGACAGCGAATGAGGTGAGGGTCGGGCGAAGTGCGCAGAAGGTTCATAATAAAAACGACGACAGGCAGAAAGAAAAACGGACAGACAGGGAGTTAGACCAAAAGGAAAATAAAAAGAACACAAAGAATATAATTATGAGATTTAACTTGTTAAAGAATTACAGGAAAAAAAGAGATAGACAGAGAATGAAAGTGTGTGTGTATCGAGGGGGGGGG
>BMAT01008557.1:498962-510653 GCA_019649035.1 Elysia marginata | reverse complement strand
GAAGAAGAAGAAGAAGAAGAAGAAGAAGAAGAAGGGAAAGAGATCTGATAGAGAGAGAGAGTATACGTGAGGGACATGAAGACAGGCTGATTACGAACAGAAAAAAAAGTTTGGGATGAAGAGAAGAGTAGTGAGAGATAGATAGCCAAACAGAGCTAAAGCAGAAGGGGAGACAGAGACAGAGATAGAGGGAGAGGCAGAGACTAGGGAAACTTAAGGTACTAATGAAAACTGGGGATGAGTGGGCGGGAGGATATCAAATGGGTGGGCTGGGATAAGCTCCAAAAAGCCCTTGCCATACCGGATTATCGAATAGACAGGTTTATCAATCACCATCCCCACCGTCTCTCTCTGTCTCTCTCTCTCACTCACTCTCTCTATCTATCTCTCTCACTCCCTCTATCTCTCACTCTCCCTCTCTCTCCCTTTCTCTCCCTATATCTCTCTCTTCTTGCGCCCTCTTTTTTACTTATAGGGCAATCATCCGGAAGTAGCTTCCCGGAATTGGCAATCTTGCCTCCCTTAGCCCTATCACTTTAACCAACCAGAGGTCCCGCTGGCGGGAAAACCCGCAGAGTCGCTCTCCTAAGATTGACAGTAAAGACTTTGACCTCCTGAACTCTTTTATCCGAGAGATGATTGGTTACTTGCGAATAAGGAATAGAAAACGATATAAAAGAACCAAAAAAAGAGATAAACTTCGGCTCTCTCACTCATCCTTTAGAAGTTTTCAGCGGGCGGCGCCAAATTGAATATGGCAGCTGCAGCAGCGAGTGCGCTAATCAGGTTTTGTCCGCTAATTCCTTTGGCTGCCGGGCGATTCCAATTTGACATCGGCCCCGGTTAGCGATACTAATTGGATCTGTATAACAAACCGGTGATATCGATTGTGCTAAATGATGACCCAATGAAGTTTATTTAAGCTGACACAAATGAAATCGTTTTGCCCTCTATTGGTCGACCGAACAGGGCTCAGTTTAAACGTTGTTGACATAATTGTTGAATGTTA
This sequence comes from Elysia marginata, assembly GCA_019649035.1. NCBI lineage: Eukaryota > Metazoa > Mollusca > Gastropoda > Plakobranchidae > Elysia > Elysia marginata. The sequence continues at coordinate 509,644 of BMAT01008557.1, read as the reverse complement.
AAAAAAACACAAACAAATGGAAATTAAGCATGGGATCGAGCCTAAAAAATTTTACCACCGACACAGATCGAGATATTAAAGTAGAAGTAAATAGGCAGATAAAAGGTGTGTCGAGAGAAAGACTGATAAATGAGTAGATAGACAGAAAGATAGATGGATAACGAAAGACGTACAGAAATTATGTTTTTATGAAAGAAAGATTATAGTTATTGCACAGTAAAGAAAGAAAGTATCCATCTGACACTCAAACCCCGCAGCTTTTCCAAGCTGGTAAAAACGAAAGCTGCAAAAACCAGAAAACATAGTTTAAGTCCAGTTAGGAAAACGAGTTGTTTGTGCGATATGAATACTTATCTATCTTCAACTTTCTTAGAAGATTTTTCTTTTTTTAGATCACACAAAAATTTGGCAGTTTTGAAAGACACAAAAATATGGTGTCTTTCGTCTTTTACTCAATGATTTTTTTAATCACGACTAAGTAATAAAGCAAACTAATATAGTTATAAGATAAAAAATAGAAGTCGACTTGCAACGAAGTGGCGATATGGTAAAATGTGTCGCGTCGTGGTCTAATGGTAGGCACTCGTTTCTCTCAAGCGTTAAATGAGTACCTGATAATGGGCAGTGAAACCTTGCAAGTATGCTAGAGTGATTCTATCTAATGCTGCTCTCTTGTCAGGTTCAGATGCTAAACTGGTTGGTAACGGCCTGCCGCGGAACCGATGTAATTCGCTTAGAATAATTTTGTTGGATGAGGCGCTATACAAATACCACTTTTAGCCTTTTGTTTTCAAAACAATATTTTGTTGAAAGACCAGGGGGTGGCTTTGAACGTCTACGGAGGTCAGAGTCTTTTCTTCTTTTTTTCGCTTTTAGCCTACGTCTACTAGTAGTCTTCTGCTGTAAATATCTTATCTAATTGTCTGTAAACCAGTATTGGGTTTATAGTCGATGCCGCCACTTTTTGAAAAAAATCATATTTGTAAACTGCAACATCTCCAATTTGTCATGATCAGGTTTGGTTCCAGAACCGGCGAGCCAAGTGGAGGAAGACAGAGAAGACCTGGGGTAAGAGTTCCATCATGGCAGAGTATGGTCTGTACGGGGCCATGGTTAGACACGCACTTCCGCTTCCAGACGCCATTGTGAAAAGCGCGGACAAAGGCATCGAGAACTCAGCGGCGCCCTGGCTCCTAGGTGAGAAAGAGTCTAAAGCTATGCTAATAGACGATATCCCTAAAAAAATTTAACGAGAGTTATCCTCCTTGACTCATTGACATTTCACCAACAGCAGTAATGGAGAAACATAGTAAAATACGTGAAAATGCAAGACAATTAGATGATAAAACTATTATCAATGATGATGAAGCTGATTATAATTATCACATTCATTCTTAGCACTATAAATGTTGTTCTTTTTGTTATTTAATCGTAAAGTATTTATATCAATTTATTTATTCTTTTTTTTCTAGTGAAATAAGCCTACACATTTTTTGCGGGTTTAAGTAAATAATGTAAGATGGTCTCCACATCAATTAAAAAGCTGTTAAACATGTACATTTCTTTACTCAGTATAAATTATATCATTTTATCTAGATCTATAATCTAAATACCGATCTATTTCTATTAGATATATGCAGGAATCTAGACTCTAGATCTACACATATTTTGTCTTTTCTTTTCACCTGCGATTAGGTTGTAATCTAAATTTTCAGATTTACTAAGATGTTATTTAGATCTACATCATTGTATTATGTTTGTTGGAGTCTAAATTGACTTGATCTAAGCTTTTAAAGTCAAAAGACCATTTTAGTTGATAGTTTTGTTTATTTTTCAAGTCAGCAAAAAACAAAATTTAATGCGCCGATCGAAGTATGGTCATGACGTCATGGCTCTCTCGGACGTCGGCAAAATAATTATGACCTAAACAAAGGCGTATTTTGAAAAATAAGATGAGTAGGCCTACACCAGGAAAATTGATTCTTGAAAAAGATTCAAATATTCAACGATAAATCTATCAGATTTTGATGCATGGCCCTAAAATGATGAATTATTTTACCTATTATCACCAAGTTGGCTTTTTTGACCAGTAGGTTCTGGCACTTGACAAACTGTAGTCTTGAATGAAGTCTTCCTTTAATTATTTTTTTAAAAGATAGGGTTATCATTATTCGCATTAAAAACAACTTTTATTTCATTTTTAAGTATTCTCAACTACATCATCATCATAAAAAGCAGTAAGAGGCGTTTTACACAAGAAAAACGCCCAATCTATTCTAATTTACTTATATGGGGTCTTTTGTTTTGGTAGTGGATCAAGGCGCATAACTCTCGCCGACCGTTTTTAGGAACATCGTCTATTGGGCTGTTTCAGGACAAACTTCTCTTGTATGTATAATTTAAAAAGAGTGGCTCACCAGCGAACTCTTCTGTAAGCGAGGTAGTTTATTAAGAATAACTCTAGTGCTGAATCCAAGCCTAAAATCTCACCATTCGCCAAGGGGGACTACTCTAGACGAATTTTTTAAACTTCATGGAACAACCCTATAGAGGTCGAATAGCCAAAACTAAACACATCTTCCAGTCAGCTCCAAAGGTTGGAGCTGTGCTGAGGCTCGGCCAGACTCTGTCAAGAGAGACGATTTAAATAAAACAAAATAATGTCTCTGGTATAGGGTGGAAGAGTTGGAAGTAGGAAGTTCCTTTTTTTAGGAAATGCTTTTTAAAGGTTTATTTTCCTTGTTTTTTCTATATATTTAACTGTACAAAGGTTTTTATAACTGTCCACAAGATATTGATAGTTTTATGAAATTCTTGACGTTTTGAAGCTGAGAAAAATGTCTTGTTCAAAACATCAATACCTATGAAGGGAAAATTTGCGACATCCGACTCGTTCACCGTGGACGTGAGACAACTAAACGCAAAACAGAGGAAAAGACACGCCTGGTTACACTGACGACGCTGTGTAACACGACGGTGGTTCTCAACATTGTTTGATTTTTGCCAAGTTTTAACCAACCCTTATTCCAGAGACGGGTCGGGTTGAATGTACTGTTTTTAAATCTTGCTGATTGTAAGCCGGCCCTCGTGCAGCACAGTCATGCGTGTTTCTGTTTCTTTCCAGTTGAATTCCAACCAAATAAATACAGAAGGTATAAACACACTGATATAACGCAATCATATAAGCACCGATTGGTCTGTTTAACATTATCAGCTGCTCGGCTTTCTCTTTTGATCGCTTGGATAAAAGCGCTTCAGAGGTTGTTGTTCAATTGCTCATTTCACTGTAACATGCTATGAAAATTTTAGATCTTTCCTTTTCTTGGATATTGTGTATGATTCCCAATAGACGGTGTTTAGGTAGTTGTCAATTTACGCATCCGATAGACTGCCGAGACCAAACCACGCTCTCTCTCGCTTTCTCTCTCTCTCTCTCTCTCTCTCTCTCTCTCTCTCTCTCTGTTGAAATTGTTTGCAGTGACCAGACACAACCAATCACCGTGACAAGATACCGTGGATATAGCAGCAACTGACTTTTTTTTTTAATTGGACAGTACTGTGACTTTAGGCCTAAAAAACAAAGATGGCCTCCGGGAACTTGAAACTTAGAATGAATTTGTCACGATCGACCAAACAAAATGAGTAATATATAGATAAGATTTAAAACGCTATTTGCTCTACTTTACTTCTACTTTCTTTTACATAAATTCCACCAGGCATGCACAAGAAATCTCTTGAGGCGTCTAAGAAAATGAGTGAGGAAGAAACAGATCTTTCTGGGAACGAAGACAGACCAGAAGAATTCGGCGGCCGAGAAATCAAGGAGGAGCGGAAGTCCGAGAGTATCGCTGCGCTAAGGGCGAAAGCGCAAGAACACAGCGCTAAAGTTCTTCAGGCGCTGCACGCTGACGGAGACGGAAATTACTGCTCGAAAGAAAAAAGTTCTGATAAAGTCCATGATATTATGGGTTCATTGTCTCGAGGGATGAGTATGTGTTAAAATTAGAAATTGTTTACTTGTGGATTTCGCGATATACAGTTTAATTTTTTTTTTCAAAAATACTTTTTTCATGAAATTGATCTCCTGAAAGCTTTGTTTTGTTTGTGATTTTCTGTCAATTTTGAACCTCTTGATTCTTTTGATATCAGTAACGATTATTTTAAGTGCTATTGTAATAGTGACATGTTATGGTCTACTTTTAACATTGTGCGTCATAGTTATGGATTTGTGATATTGGTGTTATTTTCGTTTTACACATAAGCATTGGGTTTTTTTTTCAGTTTTGCTCAGTAGCGAGGAGTGTAATAGTTATCTTCTTTTCCACAAGGTTATATTTAAGTCTCTGAAACCGTTGGAAATGAAATATTCTGGCAGTGTAAAAAAATAGTGACTTTTTTTTTTTGCGTCTGACTAAACTATTTTAAATAGTAGGGAGGAAATGAAACCATTTCCAGAAAATAAGCCTATAGGTGGGAGTAGCTGTCTTTCCGGTCGATTCTCAATATGCTCTTCGAGTTTTCCCGGCCAGTTTACATGTGGTTCTGACATGAATATGCGAAAATTCCTTTTTGTCGACATCTAGTCCAGTATTTTATAGTAGATCCATTCCCTTTACTCAAGGATTTACAGACAGGATCTGGCAATGGGAAGAACAAGAAAATTCAAATTATAAGCTTTTTTTCTCTGGGTAAGGGGTATATGTAGTAAATATTCCAAAATGTATGCAGAGGAATGTGCTCCAAAACGAAAAATCTGCTGCTACAACATAGTAACTTTTCATTTCGTTGTCTTCGTTCAATATTATTATGTCCAAACCTGGTGCTGTTTTGAAACGTTTTTAAATGAGACATTGTGATTAACTTTTTTAAAAGTTTGTGCATTGTGTTTCTTTAATACAGTTGTGTTAAACATGTACTTAAAAGTTTAAAAAAATAAGATAGTCATGTTTTGGGTAATTCACACAGGCTGACAACTATCATTTTTCTTTAGAGATAAAAAATAATATGCGCCAATATTTTCTTTAAAAAAAAATACAATTTGAATTCATAGAAAATTAATGCTGGGCTTTATCAAACTACTCTAAGTATCAAGATAGATTTGTAACATGATATGCACTCACCTAGAAAATTGGCGATTCAAGAAAAAAAAACAATGTCCGTATTTATTAACGAGTAAATATTTTTGCATATTAATAGGATCAGCATATCTTGCGTTTTTATGCTTTCTGAGCAGGATGCTGGGCATTCTACTAGTTGTGTCTAAATTATTATATTTAGGCTTAAATTTTAAAGTCTCTTTACAAAATATATGCATATGCACATGTATATTCCTGACACAACTTTTGATGAAACAAAATGACATAGTCTATAATGACGGAAGGCCTTTGTGTGGCAACAAAAGCTAATATTATGGTGGTGAGGGGGGAGGGGTCCAAATGCCATAGATACAGACTTTATAGAAAAGAGAATGGTTGTTATCATTTTGCTCTCTGAGCTCTTTTTACCCAGAACTTTCCTAGATATGAGGCAGGTTTTCTTGAAGACAAATTGCTGAAATCTTATATTACGCCTTCTCTATACTCTGATCCTCACGGGTAAAACCGCCACCACTTGACTTGCGTCAATACGAGCTCAACCTGCTGGAGTGAGTGTGCATAATGTCACTGATTCAAAAGTCAAACCAGCACAAACTTCAGATCCTCTTTTCACGTTTCACAATTCACATTCACGCTCAGAGCATAGGTATCGGTGCCAGTAGAAAACAGCCTAAGGCCGTCTGTCTACATAGCAAACGCTAGCTTACCATTAACGCGAATACGTGTAGACAATACATATATATATATATATATATATATATATAGTGCCTTCTTCGGTCCGAAGGTTGACAACTACTCCCAGCTTTCCGTTCGATTTCTCCATATGTACAATATTGGGTCCATTGCTTGATGTCGTCAGTCCAGCTCCTTTTAGGGCGTCCTCTACCTCTTCTGCCCTCAATTCTGCCCTCCAAGGCTAGCTGCAAAAGATGTCCCGAGCTCCCCCTTATAATATGACCAGCGTAGCGCAATTTCCTGTTTATCAGCTGGTCTAGCAGTCTTTCTGTTATACCCGCCGCTTGTAGTACCTCTTTGTTGGTCTTGTGTTCCTTCCAAGAAAAATACGATAACATTTTGTTGTTTTATAGTGCTTGTTTTTTATGACTTTATACAGCACATAGATAAAGAACAACGTTTATCGTGCTTGTCTAGACCTACTCCCATTGAATCGCGAGCTAGCGTTTACTGTGTAGACGGCTTTACGCTGTGAGCGTCGCAATGTACAAAATCATATAAAGCAAACTTATGAATAGATACGTAATAATCTGAATGTCTTATTATTGATACTGTTGTTCCTGTTGATTCGCAACTCACAATTTGAAACAAAAGCCACGAGCATAATAAAGAAAGCATAATATGTTTTAAAAAATTGACAGGACTATGTTAATTATCTAATTTATATTTTCTACAGGTGACAGGACGATGTTTCCCCTAAGATAATTTTTTCAGCAATGCTAATACATGCAATTGCTTTGATGCTTCGATTATTTAAAATTTTTGTTGTAAGTTTGAACATGATAAAAGATGTTATTCTTATCGTCTCTGAATTCTGCACTTAATTTAATGTTGGCGAACGTATTGCCTATTTTGATTTTCATTTCAAACAGTCAGGCCTAAACTTATAGTCATTGCAAAACAAATACATCGTTATTAAGCAAGGGTGATTAGTTATTCAAATGGTTGATAGAAAAATGGCCTGGTTTTTACACTCGCCTATTTCATTAAACTGATCCTGCTAACTTTGGGACTTGAAACCATGAAGTTAAGTCTTTGCAGTTGAAAGGCCAAAGTTAAAAACGGCATGGTGTTTGCTTGTTTTAAACTGAAACAACAAAAAAAAAACAGAAAACAAAGAATAAATCAATATAGTTTGCAGCTTGGCGATCGATTAAACAATACAATAGAAATTTGATTTCATTTTTTTTTCTCAAAAGGTGTGCTTGTTATTGTTAATATGGTACATAAAAAATAAGAAAAACAACAAAAGATGAATAAACATTCTATAAAACAAGTTTTTGTTGTATTCGTTATTTGTTTTGTTGTTGTTTTTTTTTTGGCCTAACTTTAGTTTCTTCTTTACACGGTTTATATTTTTAGTCTTGTAATCACAAAAAGATAGAATGAGATACCTCGCCAAGAGTTTGAATATAACCGTTGTGATCCCATTAGCGATGCGGCGACTGTTCAGCCTTGAACAAGTAAGAAGGTGTAGTAATCTGTAGAAGTATCATTAGAGATAAGGGTTTTGTTAAATTAGGGGCGCATTGTTCTGTAGCAAATTGTTCAGTAATGCTTATGCCTTCAATGACATGTTGCAGATTGCAAGAAAAGATACAATGTCTGCCAAACAGTCCAAGTGAGTCGGATGTCGCAATTTTCGTTTCACTTAATATTGATAGTTTGAACAATACACTTTTTCTGAGTTTGTCCAGCGTCAATAACTTCATGAAGCTATTAAATTTTTGTGGAAAGAGACAAACAATTTCTTTACTTTGAAAAAAAAGCATAATATAGAGGAACAAATTTTATTTAAACGGATAGGGTTTTTTTCCATCTCAAATTGAAATTTCCTACATACTCATTTGTACTGGTCGAGAGATAAATAAGATTACTTTATGGATATGTTTGAATTAATCCCTTAATTTCGTGGTTTATCTTGGCTAATTTTGTTATTTCTTTCTTCAAACAAGCCTCAATCGAGCAAATCACATTGTTCAATAGAATAAGGCTACAGAATTTTAAAAAAACTTACATGGTCTACCAAACAATAAAGGATCAACTTCGAGGTTATATCAGAGACGGCGCTGTGGACAATTGAAAGCGTGCTGTCACACTGTGATGTAAGGAGCGCTTGCGCACACCACGCCCAGTCACATTACTCTGACACCGGACCGACTAGACTTAACTTTGAATCCATAATGCCAGACACTAGGCGGATCAGCTACCAATACCAATATTAAAGTCCTTGGTTTGACTCGGCCGGGGATCGAACCACGCACCTCCCGATCTCTGCGCGAGTGTCTTACCGCTAGGCCACAAAGCCCGTCAGACAGCGTTAACAAAGCCAGTCAGGCGGCTTGAAAATAAACTGGTGTAAAAAATTTTTCGATAACCAAGCTTTACAGTTTTAAAGTTTAATGGTGCTTTTTACAGTCTTTTGAACCAAGTAAACCTTGCACCGCTTTTCATGTGGTGAAGAAGCTTTAAGATCCTTTCTCGCATTCTTGATGTCAATATTTTTTTCTTGTTTGAAAAATCACTTTTGACCTTCAAAACTTTGTCAACAGCATTACTTATGATCTATTAAGAAAGTAAGAGCAGTTCCTGCAATTGAAAAAGAGAGAGAGAGAAAAATGAGTGGAAATTCAAATAGTTTCCAAGAAATATAAGAGAAACCTTTGTCACTGAAAATTTAAACAAACGAATAAAAGCTTTTGTTTTTAGTTAACACAAAAGTCAAATATAATTATATAAGCAAACACCGAGAAGAGGAGGAAAAATATCGATTTTTTATCGTGAACAAGCTTCCATTGGGCGGAAATAGCTTTACCTTACACAAGAACAGCTATTTGTTTGATCCCGGCAACGGTTCTAAACCCGACGTTTTTCCACATTTAGATAAAATAAGATTAGTTAAATCAATTTTAATTTACGAGGAAAATATGCGTTGGATAGACCAGTACAATGCATTATACACATAACATTTAGAAATATTACTACTGTTATGGCGCAGTATTTAATTTCTATTCTTGAAGAGTTCAACATCCCATTCAGCTTCTCAAACATGTTGCTTCCCCCTATACTGAGTTCCACGAAGCATTAATTTTACCTTTTATGCTTTACAGGGAAAAGGGTTGTGCTTCAAATTTTTAGAAGAAACAAAAAGAAAGAAAAAAAAACAAAGTGGAAAATTGGATACGATAGCTTCGAGTGTAAAGAGAGCGCCGAAAGAAAAAAAAAACCGCAAGAAGGATAGGGAGAGTCATGAATTTTTTGGAGAAAGGGCAATAATCATGAAAATCGACCAAGTAGTTAACTACCACTTTTGACTTTTTTAAAATTGTTGTTTACATTTTTGTCATTTTAATAATGGTTTTTGATATTCTTGGAATTTCCTTTTTTTCTATGCCATTCTTATTGCCTTTGTTTAGGTTATTGTTATTGTTGTTGTTGTTGCTGCTGCTGCGATTTAAAAAGCAAAAAAGGCAACAACAAAAATAAATCCATTGTTATGGATAATCTGATTTTTTTGTAATGTCAAAGAAAACGCTGACTTGCTGATGCTATTTTGTTGAATCTATAATTTATAATGTATCAATCTTCATTTTAAAAAAAACGATTTTTCTTTTCAGATTCCTGTATTCCTGTTCGCGTTAATTTTGTTCCTTCTTTTCTCCTTTCCTTGTTAAATTATTTCTGTCATTAGTACCTTTACATGTTCGAGTAATTGTCAAAACATGCCTTCTTTCAACTAATTTTTTCTTTACTACGATTTCTCGTTTTAATAAGATTGGCTGTTCTCCCTTTTTTATTGTTTCAGCTCAACCGTCATGGTTATGGTGTTGTTTCGAAGACCTTACTCCAGAACACTTGTCTCTCCTACTGCCATTTATAACGCAACTGCTGATGCTACTACATAACTAATACTTACTGCTACTACTACTACTACTAATACTACTACTGCTACTACTACTACTACTACTACTACTACTACTACTACTACTACTACTACTACTACTACAACTACTACTACTGCAAGTACTACTTTTAATAATAATAATAATAATAATAATAATAATAATAATAATAATAATAATAATAATAATAATGAAAATAATGATAACAATATTAATAAAATTTATAATAATAATAATAATAATAATAATAATAATGATAATAATAATAAGGGTAATGATAAAAGTAATAATAATAATAATAATAATAATAATAATAATAATAATAATAATAATACAATAGAACTGCTAGGCTACTACTACTGCTAGTCTGCTACTATTATTACTTCTACTACTACTTCTACCACTACTACTACTAAACTTTCGCTTAAATAGTTGCCCGTGTTTCCACTTCTTGAGCCAATAATATAGCAACCAACATACACGTTTGTTCCATATTAATAATAACTATAGTATTGCTATTTGGGGTGATTGAAATCAGGATTACGGGAGTACAATAACTGTAGCAATGTTGTATTAACACCAAGAAGGTAATTGAAGGATTAATTTCTATACAGTAAGAAAAACTATGCAATCATAGATACAGTTCCGGGATATTTATTTTTGCATGTTAAACCCTTCCCCAGAAAAAAACAAGAAATCTATCTTGTTTCTTCGTAAATTCAATATGCCTTTCGCCACATTTTTTCTTTGAATTTTTTTTTGTATTACTAATATGTACTTAACCTTAGGGATTCTTATTTTGTACGTAAATGGACGGAACACACATACAGCTTTGTCAAGAAAGTGCTGGATTGGAACCACTTGGAAAAAAGGTGGCTCAAGATAAGGAAAGGTGGAAGCTGTTGGTCTGTAGCCTATACCCTGATATAGTAGTATAGGGAATGGTGAT
>BMAT01008557.1:464363-478714 GCA_019649035.1 Elysia marginata | reverse complement strand
CGCCTACTCCACCTCCTCCTCTTAACTGATAGATAATCCAACTCACTCATTCAATGGATAGGCCATCTTTGCTTTGACATTTTAATTTGCAAAGGTGTAAGTCCGTTTTTTTTTTAAACTAAAAAGATGTAACACTAAAGTACGTTCTTACATGTTGGTATAGCTACTCTTTGACATCCATGTTTAGAATAAATGAAAAAGGTAAAAATCACAAACACTTGTCGCATTCCTACAAAGTAAATAGGGATCTAAAAAGATGCGTGCCAATCTGTAAGACCTAAATAGTAAGCGATTAAAAAGCACCTCACTGATTGAAATTTTTTTAAGCATTTAACAAATTATTACTTTTTCCTGTTACCAGAACGCCACTTTCCGTCTAAATTCTAGCATAAAAAAGTAAATCGAAAAAGTCAAAATCCTTAACATTTGAAGACCTTTGAAGCTATAGGGCTACACTCAACGTAACAACCATGCATAAGTTGTAACATAGAGAAATAATAGTTAAAGGTATACATTTAAGTGATTACCCATTCATTACGCCGCAAAAAAAAACATGCCTTGGAAATAACAATCACGATCGCTACTCTAATAAATGCATTATTAATAGAGAAGTAAATCTTGTAAACAGAATTCTCTCATTGAAACTGACATCATAAAACCAATAAACAAATATCCATTAAAATCTCAAAACGCGCTCAGCTTGTAAATCCAGGCGGATGTTGCGAGAATTTTTGAAAATAGCATTAGCGACAAGTATCAATTTTCAAAATTAGTTTGACACATCAAGAATTTAGAGGGTCGTTCATCGGAATCTTGCTGTGTTGAAAGAGGGAAGGCGACAAATTAAAGTTGATGACAGTAATGAGTCTAAAGGCAGCTCATCTTAAACTTTAATCATTTTCGCTACAGGGGAATTTAAACAAATAGAGAGAGAAAAGCATTTAACCTGCTAACAATTAATCCGACACCCAGGGTTTTTTTTTATAAGGACAAGAGGGAAGCCAGAAATTTAAAAAAATTAAATGGTTGCTTTCTATAAACTCGTTTTAAACTTTGCACGACAAGAGCAAATCAACAGATGAAAAAGCATTTTCAAACTACAGCGATAAAAAATGAGAAGTTATTGAATCGTGGCCCATCTGCCTTTTGTCGGAATATAATTATAGACTGATAATTTGGATAGCATCCTTTAACCAAATCACTGGTTAAAAAAGGTGGTATATAACGCTTAGACATCCAAATTTTTTTGTATAAAATTCATTTTTAAAAAAAAAAAGTATGATTATAGACTGATAATTTGGACAGCATCCTTTAACCAAATCACTGGTTAAAAAAGGTGGTATATAACGCTTAGACATCCAATTTTTTTTGTATAAAATTCATTTTTTAAAAAAAAAAAAGGAGGATTGAGAGTTAGAATAAAAAGGGTAAAGAAAATATGCGATCTATCAACGGTCTCTATAGCTCTCAATAGGTTATAGAAAGCATGTCCAGAGATCTCTCTTGTAGCAGCTATATTAATGCCTAACTCTTCTCCATCAGATTTGCAATACTAGTTGCAAAACGAGATTGACCGAGAATGTACCGAAAAGCCCCGACATTGTTGTAATAAGGGAAATACGGCGGTTTTGCAATGATATTGTTTTCCTTTTTGTCAATATCATTTTAAGCCCATTTCAAATGTCGCCTATCCTGTGCGGAAAACCGACTCTGTGGCCTAGCGCTAAGACACTCGCTCAGAGATCGGGAGGTGTGTGGTTCGATCCCCGGCCGAGTCAAACCAAGGACTTTAAAATTGGTACTAGCAGCTGATCCGCCTAGTGTCTGGCATTATGGATTTAGTGTTAAGTCTGGTCGGCCCGGTGTCAGAATAATGTGCCTTAGTGTGGTGTATGCAAGCGCTCCTTACATCTCAGCATGGCAGCACGCTTTCAATTGTCCCAAGCGCCGTCTCTGATATAGCCTCTAAATTGACTAGACGTTAAAATTCAAACAACCAAACCGTGTGGAAAACTTTCCGGCTCCAGACCAGCGATCCGATTTTTGCTTTCACATATTGCGTGTCCCAAGGGTGTAGGTGATTTATAGGGGGACAGATTAGGTTTTTTTTACAGTCTTCGGTCCAGAAACGGTTTGGAGTCTTCCATAAGTCATAAACCGTCACGTGAAACCGGCTTAAATGTCTTTTTGAGTCACAAAGTCACTTATTCACCAAGATACTCCAGGACACCATATTTTTGGCAATTTCCTCACAATTATGAATTTTGTGCCGTAAAAAAACGCCACTTTATTTTGAACATACTGAGAGGGCGTTTGTTTTGCTCTATCTTACTTTCGTGTTTGTCCTTGTGATAACTCCATGGTACATGGCACAGCTGTTTTAAGATTTACTTGCCCTCCATTGTATTGGCACGTCTTACAGCCATTTAGGCCTGCTTCTGCTGACAAAAACTGCCACTGTTTTGAAGATTCGGTTAACACAGTGCCCATTATATTGTTGACTAGCTTTACAGTATACCCATGATCTTAAGAAGGCATTCGCAATAATCGTGAGCTGGGAGTAACAAAATTCTATCATCGTTTTTTTTTTCTTTGTATGAAGGGACTTTGTAATTTTCAACATCTCGCGTACTATTGGGTATCCCAGATAGGCTTTTTTACATCGATGACGAGCTCTAACACCTTGCAGTCTCATGGCTCTGGCATAATTATTTCCCAGCGTAGTCTGCAAAGTCAATATACAGTAAGCAGCAAGCACAACGTTCTTCAGATAAAAAAGATAATGTCTCTCATTGCCATTGCTTATGTCTTTGTCTTGGCCCAAGCCTCTCAGTAGTTTTCAGAGTGATTCGGTATATTTCAAAGTAAATGTAGAAAGCACCTCGTGATTTTCAGTGCATACTGGAATAACACAGAAAAGTAGAATAGTAAATGCTAAAGAGAGTTAATACAACCAAACATTGTTTGGCTCTAAAAATAACTTTTATATAAAGGTATCTCGTGAAGAGTTAATAAAAGAGAGTAATAACCATTCGAAAGGAAATGGAAAATGGCTTTAAAGAGAGCAACAAGCTCGAAACAAAGTTGTAGTAAGTAATGGCTTTTCAATAATCTTTAGTCATATATACAAGCTTTAAAAATTTAGCGTTATGTATGTTTTACATTATGTACATTGTCAAGGAAGATGAAAAAAACCCAACCCACCGATCAAGTTTTCACCCAAAAAAAACTGTCTCCAACGCAGTTCATGCCGTGATAGCAGCAGTAGCAACTATCTACCCACGTTGATAGCGGAAGTGAGTAACCCAACCCAGGGCCGATGCGGACAGCTAGAACAAGACTCTATACTCTCGCCATCCAAACGTTCATTAGCTGGCTTTCCGGCACCAACGACTCGGTTGACAAAGCAGCAATAGATAGAGAGAGAGCAGTCGGCATTGGCCACGCACAGTCAGGTCTCGACTCAGCCCTGTAATAACGGATTAAAACCCTCTTTGTTGTTTATATTTCTAAAGCCAAAATTCTCACGTTTTGTTTCGGTTTATTATCGTTTTTAATTGAACAAGCTTGCGTGCCTTGATAGCTAATTTCCGATGGGAGCATGATTGAAGAGCACGGACTGAAAGCTAACTTATGTTAGCGCTATGGACACAGAAATGCTGCAGTTTACATTTTTTTTAAACAGGAGTATTTTTTTTGACTGTTGTATATTTCTCTCCTATGGAAGCTCTGAAATGATAGCGCCTATTGGTGGATACCAAAATTGTGGAATGAGAAACAGTTAATGTTCGAATACGCTTTCACAAAATTTCCAGAAAACCTAACAAGTAACAAGTGGAAAAAGGGCATTAAATGCTCAGCTTCCAGAACATTGAACCAGCTCACAAGATTGTCAAAATTTTCTTTATGCGTGCCGGTAATGCTTTTGAAAAGGTATGTGGCCACATGTAAAGCGCTATTGGTTTCTCCTGTTTGATCTTACCAAACAGCATAGATGTCCTATTCCATCGCGCTATGAAACCCTCTGGACCTTCTTGTACTACAATTGTTATTAGTGATACCGGTAAAAATTTAAAAAAAAATTATAACTAAAACAGTTTATAATAATTATTATTTAGTGTTATACATCTTCTGACGTGATCAAAACTGTAACTACCAGAATGGTAACTTGCACCTTATGGGCTAATGTAAAGTAAATGCTTCAAGATACTCTCGAATTGATCAGTAAGTAAGTTGCTTAGAGAGGCTAGTTAAAGACTTTCGCTATGAAACTTCTTTTTAGAAGCGAAATGGCGACATAGTTTAAGCTATGTTCCTCTCAGATTCAATGCGGTGAGTGCCGAAGCTACTATAGGTGGACGGTTTGAATCATACTAGAGGCAAGCATATTTTAAACATTTTCACTTAAAGCCTATTTCTATCCCCTGTTAATTTCATACCTTGAATCTTTCAATCATTTTTACCTCTACTACTATAACTACTGCTGTTGCTACTGCTGCTGCTGCTACTAAAATTACTACTACTACCACAACTACATCTACCACCACAACTACATCTACGACCACCACTACTAGTACTACTAGTAGTACTACTATTACTATTACCACTACTACTACATGTAGTACTACTACTAGTGCTATGTCTACTACTGCTACTACTATTACATGTCGTAATCGAAGCAGTAGTTTTATAAGCGAAGAAGACATCCTAACAACATCGAATCCAAGGTAGTATATTTTTCGCGTAGGTTATCGAAGTCGAGTAAAAAATAATTAAGTTGTACCGTTTATAGAGCTATATTGACTCATTACCAATGAAACTAGACTTTAGCGACTAATGTAAGGTTTCATTTTCTTGACTCTCTATCCATACTGCTGTATGATTTTTCTGAAACTCCGTCTTTTCCATTAGCACTTTTCGAAAAAAAATGCATATAATTGTTTGTTGTAATAAGTTAAGATTTCCTTTCTTCGAAAAAAATCTTATGATCTTATAGGATTTACTTTATCCATTTTTAATTGACTCTTTTACTTCATGTCCTGTGAGGTCCTCAGCTTAAACACCAAGCATTTATAATTGTTTTTGGTTGCAAAGGGAGCACTTTATATAGAAGTGCATGTAGTCCATCACCTAAGACTATTGTTTTCCACCAATCGATGCGCCAGCACGGCTCAATGGCCTCTTATAACCCTCGGAACCAGCTTGCCGTAACGATTGGCTGATCAAGGAAAACAAGGGAAATAAATCCAAGCAAAATAAATCAGCCGGATGAGAGCAATCTAGTTCCGCACAACTCATTCATATTTCACACCGCCAGTCATGTTTGAGAAAGGAGCCACCGAGAGTGATCCATTTAGGCCTTTGAATCAAAAGTTAATAGAAAGTTTTGTTCCATCTATTTTTCTTATTTTCATTTAAAAAACACGGTCTTTAACTTGGTCAATTTTTCCAAAACCGCGTCAACAAACATAGTGGTGATTATTTTTAAAAAAAATAACAGTATTATGTTTTAGTTATTATTGAAAAGGTGAATTAGGACTTCACAATCTTACAACTCGCTGCGTTTTTAACTCCTTCCAGACTAAGTCATTGGAGAGTGAATCAAGATTTCTGCAATGCTGCTGATAATTATTTTATCTCACGAAATGATAATGAAATGATCTTCAAACATTTGCGGCTATTTCCTGGTTTATAACGCACCCATTCTTCCATGCAAATCTTCTAAGGCATGATTTCAACAGAAGAGTCAATTTCTCGTTTTCAAAAGTCTAAGTCGCAATCTATATATACTTCATGTGATTTTATTGTGACCACTATGCATGTCTTTACAATGAATTTTTCTCTTTACCTACTAAAATCTTTAATTTTTTAAAAGTCACTGCTTATATAAATTCCCAGCCTAGTGGATTCATCTCTCCATAATTATCCCTCTCTCCCCTGCCTTTCCCTATCTCTTTATCTATGTATCTTTCTCTTACAATATTATCATTTTTATCTATACAAAAATTGTAACTATCATTATGATTTTAATGCATTTTTCCCATACATATCTGTCTCCATTGGCCTCAATACTTATTGTTTTATGACGTGGCTGTGAAAGTTGGAATGTTCAAGGGCGAGCGAATGTAGTAGAGTAATTGAGACATAAATATATTTATGTACATATTTTGGTGTAACAAAACACGGCCAAAACAAATTTTTAATGGTCATTGGAACATAAAGTTTCATATTCATATTCATTCTGAATCATTCTCTTTTAGCTGGCCATCATCTGAGTTGAATTTGCTCTGGTGTGTATATGTCTGCTGAGGTAAATATGTAAAGTCGTGAGACTGCCTTCGGCGGTGGAGGACTCAAAACATATTTATTTATTATTATTTATTATTCATAAAGTTGTTAAAGTAAAGAAACGAAATACATTTCGTGTCAATTTCAGTTATCCGCTCAAAATATCTGACCTAAATCTACCTATTTGTGCGGAATTGTGTATCAAAAGTGGTCTAAGAGCTTTTCTTTTAAATCTGCGTAATATTCTTCCTATCGAGCTACACAAAGAAATGCGCAATCTGCAAGAAGGAATGCGGAAGAACTTGTGTTTCCCAAGTAGTGACGTAGATTTAGGTCAGAATCATAGGCATAATTCACCCTAACTTTATTTATTTTGTGAAAGATCTATAGAACTTACTTGCACCTATATATATTACGATATTTCTCCAGTTCACACAGTTTTGAACCTTCCAATAGTTTTAACGACATCTCCTCTTATTTCTTTTTTTCTGCTTTTTCTTTTTTTGTTTTTTTTTGTTTGGAGGGGGGTTGGATAAGAACTACCTGACAAACTATGCGTTTCTTCCTACACGTGCAGCCACACAATCTATTCTTTTATACAGAGGAGCAAAATCAGGAAGGGAACTGGGTATTGTTCGTTCTCGTCCGGGTACCCCGCGCTATCTCTCTGTTTGCCTTGTCTTCTTTTCATACGGAGCGATCTGATCAAATTAGGCTGGGTCATCCACAAAGCAGTGCTATCAATGAGCCATATTAGCCCCTATTGGTTGACAAGGCAACAATAAAAATTGGATAATTGGAAAAAATGATGGATGTGATAGAACGGAGTGAAAAATACTGAGAGAGTGGGGGGAGAGACAGAGAGACAGAGACATAGAGCACTAGAGAGATGTGATAGAAAACGGAGTGAAAGAGAGACACAGAGGCACAGAGCTAGAGACGTAGAGCACTAGAGAGGTATGAGGTGAGAGGAAGTGGAAAAGAAAGAAAAAGACCAATATGCAGGGAGGTATCGAATGTGGGATGTGTGGTTGAACTAATTAATAGGGCTTGATGAAATAAAAATATCTTTTACTTATCAGGACAGGCACTACAGATGTCCATACATTTAACCGAGAGCCATGTTTGGATAAATCTATCTCAAAGTCAAATGGTTAGACACATAACTTCCATAGGCTTACGAGTCGCCTAGAAGGTAACCATTATGTTGATGAAGTTCAGTTGTTTTTTTTCTATGAGTGCAGTTAAACTTTAAATAATCATATAATGAGGATATAGATGGTTACGAAGATAATGGTTAAAAACTATGATGACAATTATGATAATGAAGATGATGGTGAAAAGTAGGAGGAATAGGTTGATGATGATGTTAATGATGATGATGACGATGATAATAACAACAATAATTTTAAGGGGGGAGAAAGAAGAGAATAATGATGATATTTATGATAATGATTATATTGGTATTCATGATGACGATGTTGAATATGATGATGATGATGATGATGATGATGATGATGATGATGATGATGATAGTGATCATGATGATGAAGGTGATGATAGTGATCATGATGATGATGGTGATGATGGTGATGAAGAGGAGGAGGAGGAAGAAGATTGCGATGATAATGATGATGCTGACGATGATGATAATAACAATAATTTTAAGAGGGAGAAAGAAGAGAATAAGGTTAATGTTTATGATAAGGATTATAACTGAATTGATGATGATGCTGGTGATGATGATGATGATGAGGAGGAGGAGGAGGNNGGAGGAGGAGGAGGAGAAGGAGGAGGATTCTAGTAATAAGCAGGAAGATGTTGGTGATGTTGATGAGGAGGTGCAGGAGGGGTGGTGGTAAATAATGGACATCTGTTTCTTAAAGCTTTCTTTTCCTTTTAAATTTAAGTGCATTATCAGTAGATGAAATCATAAGATGTGAAATTCAAATTCTAAAACTACCAACATTTTATGCACAACAACGCTAAAGGGGTCGACCTTAAATTTTTGTTTTACCCTGAGATGCTCTTTACTCGGCTTGCCGAATGATTATCACAATTATCTTTAAGATATCTTTCCCTCTTTTTCGAATAAGAAAGTATTATTACATGCAATAAATAAACAGAATGAAATTGGAACAATCCAATGTTGCAGAAATGCATTTAACGAAGGTGGGGACAAAAAACTGTGATCAATAATGTTATGTAGATGTAAGCGCTTGGCGATACTTCAGACATCTTAAGAAAATGGTATGGTCTGTTGAGTGCATCTGTATAATGGTGAGAGGTTCTTGAAGAGAAACACGATGGATGTTTCCCAAAAAATTATGACCAACAAAGTGTTTCGGGATAATGAAAGTAGCTTAATGCTTTAAAAGGTTCGCTTCTTAAAAGATCGTGTACCTTTCTGTGAGTTAATAATTATAATTCTTTTAATTTGAGGAACATAAGAAACTACAATCATCGTCAGTGTCTGCTACAAATCAGCTGGCACCTCAAAAAGAATTTGAACCACAATAAGCGAAAGAACTGCGTGCAGCCTTCTTATAAATCTTGGAGAATGTTACACCCTCGAAATAATAAAATCCTACAGAATTTGGGCTAGCAAAAATTTGAAAATACAATTAAAAGAAATTTTCACTATGTTCCACAAAAGAAACCTCTATTATTGCAAGTCTGTCTAATTCCGCATGTAAATTTTCCACTTTTTGCATTTTTTTTTCTTTTAAAAATAACATTTTGCTTTTCACATACAGTTTAATTAAAGAGCTTTGGGGGGAAGCTAGAAGCATCAAGAAAGCGGGCTAATTGAAAGCTTTTAGATTATGTGCCGGAGCAGCAAAGCTTCATTAAGGCTAGCCAAGCATTATCTCAACACCTGCAGCTAAACTACTCAATTAGACGCCAATCTTAACTCTCTCGCTTTGAAACGACATTCCGGTTTTCATGCCGATTCCAACCAAAATATTTACTGGCAACTCGATATTGCCTGAAATGTACGTCTAGGTCTCCCCAAGTTTATATCTGGGCCAGAGAAAGAGCAAAAAAGCATTCTACTTTAAATAGCTCTCTAGCTTTAAATCTCACTTAATCTGTAGACATCTCTACGATTAGGCTAAGGTGTTTCCACAAAGCTTATCCCGGGATCCCCAGTTAACGCATGAATTAGTTCTCAGACCATCTTCTGCTAATGTAGGCTTTCAATTTATCTAACTAATTGGCTAATTGGTAAAGTTTACCTGTCTTTACTCCGCTGTGTGTCTGCCTGTTTGTTCGCCGAGGTTTGCTATCCATTTAGTTTTCTTTGTATGATGTTTTGGTTGCTGTTGATGACTTTTGTCAATATTGATATTTTCATAACGTCTTCCAACTATGCCAATGTAAACTAACAACGAAAACGACGTTGGATGTGGTGGTGGTGGTGGTGGTGGTGGTGTTGATGATGGGGATGATGATGATGATGATGATGATGATGATGATGATGATGATGATGATGATGATGATGATGATGATGATGATGTTTAGTCTTAGTCTACTCGCACCGCATCATAATTGACCCCTACAAAACGACTGTGGTTATATTTTTAGGCTTTTTTTTCATTGGTTTGTTTTTTAGCTTTTGCATATGAAAAATTGTCGAGGCGAAGATACTTTAAGTCAAGGGTTCGATTCCTACCAAAGGCAAGGATTTTGCGGCCGTTTTATTCCTTAAAGCCTGCTTTAATGCTATCTTAAATCTTTCAGTTAATAGCTTCTCTACCTATAGCTGTTGGAGTTTATTTTTTGGCAGTTTTTTATAATATCAGCATCTTAACATTTTATAGAACCAGAGCAAAGTAGGTTTAGAATTTAAACTGATATTTAGAGAAAACTCAAAGAAATGAAGAACGTTATCAGTCTTTCCAAGTTTGTATATTTTTAAAAGACTTTCTTCTACATCAATTGAAAGTTTATTTTAGAGGTAAATGATACAAGTTACTTTAATTTAATACTCCAAAACCGATGCCTGCAAAAACAATCTAGTTAAAGGAAAAGCTACATATCAAATTAATCTCATTCACGAGAGAAGCTCCTTATCAATAGTGACAACTTACACCAGTGAATAGATGCAGTATCAAATTTTGACCTCTCAATGTTTTTACTACTTCTAATTCAAATTCCTCTAATTGAGAAAACATCTATACTCCAGGGTTTTTCTTATAAGAAATGTTATTCCCTCCCGCCTTCTCTCCCCCCCCCTTCCCTTTATTGCCATGGCATCACAATATTTCGTCTGTCTCAAACACCTTTCAGCGACAAGAGTATATACAAAATCTCACCCATTTTGTTTTCTTATTCCCACCCGTCCCGTAAAAAAGAAAACTTTAAACAAAAACAGTTTGGGAAATAAAGTCAGTTTTCTACTCCTTGGAACTTTGACACTGACAAGAGAACACCCGGGACTCCAAAATTACCTTACTAAAAGCTTTAATGGCGCAGTGAGAATAAAAGAAACTTGTAGAAAAATAAAATTAAATTCCCCTTTATGCTACGGTACGCCTTTTGTGTTTTAAATTTGGAGAGCTACAACTTTAATCCGATAACACAATCATCTGGCGTCGGCTTTTGAATCGAGAGGTCCAGGGTTCGAGTCCTGATTTCAACAGGTCGACGTTTAGTCCTTGAGAAAGGCTACACACATTTCTTCGCCTAACGCATGCGTTAAAAGGAGTACTCAACCATAAACAGTGAAAGATCTTGTCAGTATGCTAGAATGATACGCTTAACTTGCTGCTCCTTTGTTAGTTCAGAAGGTAAACTGGTTTGTAATGGCCTGTTGGGGAACTCATGTAAAGCGTTTAGAGCATATAAGTGGATTAAGGGCTATATAAAAAAACGTTCTTTTTACTTTACATCTCTGTCATACAATATAGTGATAATTAAGTCAAGGATTTTACCTAGGCATTTTTTATCGTGGACTTTATTTGCGCCTTTTTATCTCACAGTTATTATGCAGATCTTCAATACCAACTTACACCATTTGTGCCAAATGCGCGACGTCGAAATCTTTTCACCAATATTCGTTTTTTTTTTAATAACAGCGCTTATTGCCCCTTATTCACTTGATATCACAGTTGTCGAAGTGTATTACATTAGAATTTTTGTTCTCGATAAAACAAGTACCAAGTAATGTGTTTTCTGGTTCATAGAGGAACGGCCATCAAACACAGTGCGCTATTTCAGCAGCCAGGCGTGATTTTACTTATTAGTAAGATTAAAAGAGTATAAGGGTGCTTTTCACAACGACTTTAAGTTAGGCCGGTAGTTCAAAACAAGTACATTTATAGGAAACTTTTTGCTCCTTCTACGACAGATCTCGGTCTTCATTTTATCACGTGAACCGAGGGAGGAAACGTCGAGGTAGCCAATCCAGATTCGAACCCCAGTCCATTGATTTAAAAGTTGAATGTCCAGCACTCAACCGCTATCCCTCTTACTCCTTGTCTCTTTTGCTTTTTTTTGTCTTGGTAGGGAAAAATGGTGATTTCGTCATAGTGCTGCAAATGTAACTGAACTCATGTTAGGCTACACTGAGAAAGTTGAGTTTAAGTGATTGCCTCAGTCTGTGGTTGCGATAGGGAAAATATTAGAAATTATTGTGTTTATGAAATTAGCCCGACCTTTTAGCAATTTTTGTAACTAGATGAGGCATCAGAATGATGGCATCAGAATGATGGTAGAGGTGTGTCAAAAATGTTTTATAAATTCGAATTTTGCTTTAGTCCGATTTAGGCAGTATCGACAGCACCATGACGATTTGGGGCTTCAATCACAACTTGACAAGACATCTGCTAAACAGTTTTAATTTTAAGAGAACTGCTTGATAGACGGGTACTACATTGATCGCTGAGAATTTTTTTCATATATATATATATATATATGTAATTATGATGGTGTAAGGAAGAAAAGCAGCTGCTGTATGTTCGCTGTCTCGCAGCTCCTGAGTCGGGGGGTACGGTATTAGCAAGATAAGTGACTAGATCGGTAGACAGCTGACAAAACATCTGGGAGCTGATCCCTCCACTCTGAACGTCTTTCGTTCTTTCCCTGGTTTTCTTTGCAGTTTGCAATTTTTGGCAGTTACAGTCGGATGAAAGGTAAATAAAAGTAGGAAGATAAAACATGTGTGCCGGCGATCGAAAGAGTAAGGTTAAAAAAAAGTGGACAGATTGTGTCATACATGCGTGGAGATATAGGGATTGGAAGAGAGGACAAAATCAGAGAGAGATTAAGAGAGAGAGACGGGGGTAGGGGGGACAGAATATGAAGCATGAAAAGTGTAGTTGTAAAAAAAATAGTAGAGTCAAGTCGAAAATGAGGTAGCTGCAGCGCGAATAAAAAAAAAGCCTAACAAAATGAAGCTAAATAAATAAAAGTAACTTAAATAAATACAAAATATGGATGTGTTGCAATATCAAATCTAGGTAAAAGATGTTTTTGAAAGGACAATTCAGACAAAAGCAATCAGAGTTGGCAAAGCTTGAAGGAAGTCTTAACCAGAGCCAAGGGTATAAGTTGTGAGAAATTGAAAGATCGGAAGGAAAAGATGAAAGTACGATCACTCAGAACAGTTTTACAGAGCTTAAATAGAGAATATTATATTAAAACGCCTTGCGCAGAAATAAGGGCAGTGTTTCCGGAGTTATCATAAAAAGATGGCACTTTGAAAGACATGTATTTCATTGTATACGGTAAAAAGGATGCACAGTAAATTTGTTTATTCCTAAATTATTATTTCAAAACGAAAATGTCAATCGGAAGGAAAAGATGATATCATTCATTGACTAAAATTAATGGCTCTCGGCAAACACATCCTTCTGTTGATTGTGACCTAAACAGCAGTCTTTTAGCAAAAAAAAGGCAGTAATGTTGTAAGCCTCAACATTTAAACACATCACATTTGCTAATGTATTTTCTCTGTTCGTAGATTCTATTTTTTGGTTGCTCGTGTTGCTTTAAAGTCTGCAATAATAAGGAATGGCGATCCCGAAAAAAATATCGAAAAGCAGGACTAAGAAAGTCTGGCGTTCTTTTTATACAAGAGTTGGGTATTGAAGATAAAAAGTGACGTATCGTTTTTGATAAATTTAGAGACATCAACTCGGGGATGTATTAGCTAATCTTCACAAGATATGATAAGCATCAAACGATGTCATTCCGGCATTTAAAAACTCTAAATAAAAAATTTAAATATTTTTAGATCAAATATCACAATTTACCTGGTCGACTTTTTTCACAGGGTGTCAAACAATCTTAAATTACCCTAAAGAAAAATATCTTCAAGTAACTACACCTAACTATATTCTTTGGTACTTTATTGGCTATTCCCCTCGTTTTCCTTATTCTTATGTGCGATTTCAAAAAAGTAACCGATGGACTCTTACCAGATAAATTACTCTGTCACAAAAGCACCTTGGGTATCTTTAGAGGTTTTAAACTGTTCAAAGAGCATCACTGCAGCGAGATGACAATAGGTCTCATAACCAGTCCAACTCATTCGGGTGTCGCACTACAGGGCGTTGAAATTTGTAAAGATACGTTTATATTCTAAGCTTCCAAAAATAACATATTTCAGGAAATTTTCAAAATTTTATGGAAAGATCTATGACATGTTTTCGATTGAAGGTACAGAGAAAAAAAAGAAAGAAATTATTTATCAAATTGAAATTTCCTACATTCGAGTCATAGGACTAGTCGCGTGAAAAAAATATAGCCACGGCGGCTTAGAACAAAAAACTTATGAAATCCAAAGGGTGGAAAAGGCATTGAAAATAACCGGGTTTTTTTATTTCTTCGAGGACATTTCTGGCATATGTAACTCTTCCTTTATCTGATATTAAAATAATATTTAAGAAAGAAAAAGCCCTTTAGAGGAGAGAGGAAAGTATTGCACCGGTTTTGATCTAGCCACGATTCTAGCAAATGTCTTTAGGTTTTCAGGTTGATTTTAATGTTAGAATCAGATTCAAGATGGGTTGTTTTTTGTTGTTGTTGTTGTTTCTTTTTTTTTTGTTTTTTTTTTT
>BMAT01008557.1:449210-459254 GCA_019649035.1 Elysia marginata | reverse complement strand
AAAAAAAAGAAGAAAGCACAGCATCAAAGCAAACATGAAGGAGACCAGCCCTCCTTTTTTTTTATATTACAGCTCTTGAGACGGACAAATTGTGACAGTTAGGTAAACTTTATTCACTTTTATTGCGAGAATGTTTCGAAAATGCGATAACCCCATGAATAAGAATTATAAATGTAAAATCACAGAAAATGCATATATATATATAATTTTATGTATAAATGTATTTCATAAATTTGAATATAAGTAGTAAGTTCTCTCTAAAACTATTAACGCTGTATAAATAGAGAAGCAGGCGATAAGTACATTGTGCAATAACTGTTGTTTGATATACAGTGATATGTTAACCATCTGCAATACGTTTTTTTTTTGTTTGTTTGTTTCAAATACTGGAGAGGTTTCGCAGCAGGGCATTCAGTTACGCTAGCTATTACATAGAACTTTCGGGTAGGCGCACCCTTGGGTTGATGCTACACCGTTCATGTGCTAGTCATATGGCTATTACATAGAACTTTAGGGTAGTCGCAAACTTGGGTTGATGTCATGCAATAGCACTTCATCAGTGCTAGTCATAAGGCTATTACAGGGTAGGCCCAAACTTGGGTGGATGCTATACTGTTCATGTGCTATTCATATGGCTATTACATAGAACTTTAGGGTAGGCGCAAACTTGGGTTGATGCCATAATATGCCAGTGCTAGTCATTACATAGAACTCTAGGGTAGGCGCAAACTTGGGTTGATGCCATACTGTTCATGTGCTAGTCATATGGCTATTACATAGAACTTTAGGGTAGGCGCAAACTTGGGTTGATGCCATACTGTTAATGTGCTAGTCATATGGCTGTTACATAGAACCTTAGGGTACACACAAACTTGGGTTGATGCCATACTATGCCAGTGCTAATCGTATGATAAACGTCAGTTCATGCTTTTGGTTTGATTGGAGCAATCTAAAAATAATGGGTGAGATTCTCACTGTCCGCCCTTTAACTGAGTTCTAATGTAATCGTTACGAAACGTAACACAGGGTTTGCGAAACATCATTAATAGTCATGTACTCTGAATAATATTCTATTTCAACATGGAAAGGCTGGTTGCAGGCTCAATTTGACAGGAAGTATGAAGCGATGCGTTATGCATGATTAGAAGAGCATGGTGCTTAAAAACTAAAATCTGTGAGTGTATGGGGGATGATAGAACTGTTATAAAGTCGTATCTATTTTCAAGTTATCCTAGTTTTTTTCCAAGCCTCCGTCGTGCAGAAGGTAAGACTTATCAGATGAAACCTCAGAGCGTACACGAGAGGCTATGAATAAACAAAAATTATATGCACATTCCGGACTTCTTAACCAGGACAGAGAAAAACATTGTGCTAAGATTGATCACCATAAAATGGAGACTGAATTTTTCAGTCTTTACTGTTTGTAGAGGGGTTAGCACGGGCTTAATAGACAGGGCGATTGACAGCTATCTGAAAGGTCCCGGTTCAATCCCCAGTCTGGGGAAATTTTACTTGCTCCCCTGTGCCCACCCAGCACTTAATGGGTAGCTAGGTCTCCTAAGACTCGGCGAAAGTAGAGGCGGCAAGGAAAGAAATAGCAAACTCCCTCACTATGCCGTGTGTCTAGACAAGGACCCTGATTATTGTTCCCTTACGCTGCCATCGAGTATAAGACTAACTTTACTTACGGTCTGTGGTGAACTGATTATGGTTATTGTCTTAATTTGTGATGCACCGTTAACTCAGAAATGACACTTTTTAGGGTAATTTGTCCACTTTTAGTTGATTACCCAGCCCACCGCGCTCTTATAAACGTAATATCACTGTACAATAATTGTGTGGTCACATTTTTTTTGAGAAAGATACTACAATTTGGTGTTAGAAATTTATCGTTCAGTAATAACTCAGTGTGCATGTTAGAGTGCCTAGACAATTTTGCTTGATTTTTACATCTAGCAATGTATGCTTCCTCGCAATTGGAAGGTTACGAGGTAAATAAAGGAAAGAGACAAGCAACCCATGTTTTAAAAGCATTATAACTTCCATGGTGACAGTCTTGCAGGTTCCACTGGTAAAGCATATGGCGCCCTTTTCTCACAGCGCCACGACGGAACCTGATGCAGGTAAGGGTGATGACGTGTCAGTCAGGTTGATGTCACCACCAGGAGCACTCAGTCGTCTTCCTAGGTGGTGCTGGAAGGAAGCTGGTCTGGGAGGAAACATATCTCCTTCACCAGATCCAGGCAGTCCTGAAACAACACCAGGAGGTGTTTTACTACTATCAAAGACTCCAAACCTATAGGCAGCAGCAACCGCGAGAGGTGAAGATTTCATGAGAACGTCTTGGCTCAGGCTGCCTGAAAACCAGTTGGCAAAGGGATTCCCCCAATGCTGAGGCCCTCCAAACTGTAAGGGAAACGGCGCATGCTTTTGTGAAGGGGAAGTAGAGCCATCCGGTTCTGCCCCGTGTTGCATTGCGTGGTGAGGGTTGAAACCGTAACCTAGTTCGCCCTGCTGACCCAAGGACGCGAGTTTGTTGCCCAAAAGATGAAAAGAAGAAGGACCTAAAAGTCCGCTTTGGAGGAGATGTTGATGGAAGTTTCTAGAGCTTAGGTCATTTCCCGTAAACCCCATAAAGCTGTTATTTGAGAAAGGGTTGGCCATCATGGGTTTGGGCGGATTGACAGCATGCAAAGCTTCTTCATTCGACATGGCACAAATCTGCTGCATCCTCGTAGCGAAGCGGTCTAACTGGAATTTGTTTAGCATGTTATTTCTATTCAAATGTGCTGGATTGACAAACTCACCTCCCTGTGAATTGAGTACCGAAAGGTTTTGTGGATCGGTTGCACACGCTGCCTGTTTTGTGGGGCTTTGATTACTTGTAGGGGAGTTAGAAGAAAACACTGTAGGAGCTTTTGGTTCTGTGATATCTTCGGGATGGTGTCGTTCGATGCCTCTCTTCCGCCCTCGAAATCTCTTGCTATTTGTTTTAGAAGAAGATTTATTCGTGGTGTTTGGATTCTCATTAGCAACCAGTTCTTCCTGGACACTTCCATTTTCATCATTATCTTGGAACGTTTGGTCTCGCTCACTCTTTCCTTCCGACCTCCTCTTTTTAAAATTGTCTCTTTTTTCATTGCACTTATCGTTGCAAGTATCACTGTCTTTCTCTAAGTTCCTTGACTGGGTGGATCTGCTAGAATTACCGTTATCAAAACCGTCCTTCTTTTCTACAGTACGATGGTCAGCCTCGTCTTCGTCATCGCTAACACGACTGCTTCCGTTGTCATCAGAGTCTGTGACATCGATATCGTCATAGCAGTCTTTCTGGTTTCCGTTCTCGAGGGTCTCACCTTCTCTGTGCTCGTGTCTTGTGATTTGTTGAGCTGTGAACTCCTGGGCTCTCGCTCGTAACGCTGCGATACTCTCGGACTGGAAATTCTTGCAGAGTTTTTCCTCCTCAACAGATGCCGACGTTGGTCTTGTTTTGAAATCCTCGCCGTTCTGTCCGTCTATAGCTGTTGAGCTGATATTGCTTTCTGTAGAGTTTTCGCCTTCTATGGACTTCCGGTACATACCTGTGGAGGGTCGGGGCAGGAAAAATTTTTATTTTGTTTTGTTTTTTTTTTATGCAGCCTAACCTGTAATTTTAAACTTCAGCTATTACAGCATTAAAAAGCAACATTCTAGTCCTTCAATTTCTCTATTGTCAACACTTTGATGTTTGCTTTGGCTTCAAGGAGTGTATAAAAAAACGACTGCAGTATAACGTTCTATGGGTACCAAATTGCGTAATGAGAATCCATCAAAAGCCAGGAAATATACACTTAAGTTTAATGTATTACTTAAAACCTTAACCCACCGTGAAAGTGGGAAAGGGGTTAGAAAAGATAAACGTACAGAAATTAATAATAATAATAATAATAATAATAATATATTGAATTTATATACCGCATATCCATAACAATTGAGTTTGCTCTATGCGGTTCACAAATGCTAATAAATACAATGATATCCACGACAACATAAGTACATTTAAATTTATCTAACGTGACAAATCAAAAGGAGTTACAGGTTTCAAATGTATACCTAGAAATATGCTTGCAGGAAAAGATAGTGTTTTAACTGTTTCTTAAACAGTTCTATTGATTTAGCTTCCCTGATGGTTAAAGGGAGTGAGTTCCAGACAGTTGGACCAAAGCAGAAAAACGAGCGTTGACCATAAAACTTGTAATTACTTGCAGTTTTTACTAGTTTCGTGTTATCTGCAGCCGATCTTAATGGTCTATTTGGGGTGTATCTATAGAGTGATTCAGACAGATACACGGGCGCTTGGCTGTTAAGGCATTTATAACAGATTAGGCATATCTTAAACATTATACGGTACTCAATAGGAAGCCAATGCAAACCACATAAGATTGGTGTGACTTGTTCTCTCTTTCTGCTTCGTGATATTAATCTGGCTGCGCTATGTTGGACAACCTGAAGCCTTTGTATAAGATCTTTTGGAAGCCCTGCAAGCAGTGAGTTACAATAATCCAGTCTGGATAATACTAAAGATGTTACGAGAGTTGTTGTTACTTTCCGGTCAAGGAAATTTCGGATTGTACTTATTTTCCTAAGTAATAAAATTACGCCTAGAATGTAAGAAGCTGTCATAGCTTTACTAATATTCAAGCAAGATTGATGAAATGATATGGTTATATGTTAATGTTTACATGATATTTGGTGTTTTTATTTTGAGAATAAGGTGTGTGCACCATAAAGCAAAAAGTTTGTAAGACCTTGACACAAAGATAGCTGATGTTTTATCGAAAAAGACTTAGTGTCATCTTACAGTGTATTATTCTAAATTTCTAACACGGTAAATAATAAGTCCTCGGCATTATCCAAAACATTACAGGATGGTTCTAAAGTAATTTTTGGTCAGATCTACTAAACAAATATGCGGTATAAAGGGGTTAAGTTAATTTTTTTAGTAACCAGACCCGCACAGAGCTTACCACACCTTGTGATCGTTGTGCAAAAAGATGATTCATTTTTTTCTAATTATCCATGTGAGAAATAATGAGCATTTCGGACCATTTTAAATTTCATCCGATTGTAATCGTCTTAAAATTTACGTGTTGGCCGCATAGAAAAAACCCTTTAGATGTCGCCAAGTCATGATTTGAATTTGAGTCATGTAAAAACCATTTTCTCGGAGCAATGTTTTCCCAATTGGGTGACTTTCAAACACCACAACTTTCTTTTATAAAGAAAAAAAAGAGCCTGCAAACTAAGATCAAAATACTCAGGAATATAGAAGCTAGAGCAGTGCTTTTCCCAAATCCTTTTCCTGGGCCCATGTGAATAGTTTTCCTGTATGCACAGTCTAATATTACTATCTACTAACTATTGTATCAAACACCAGTTCAATGCACTCCAGAATCTAACTCCTTAATCGGCTACGTGGATACACCAAACAGTTTGTGATCATTTAGACCTAGATATAGAGCCGACTTCAATCCCTAGCTAACTTCTCTTTTTTTTTTGTCAACCAGAGTTTCAAACACCGGTTCCAGTCACGTCTTCTAATGGCTTTTTTCTCAAGCGCACGCATATGCCATACTAAAGGTCGTTTCACATGACGCGTATCCCGCACGGAAAACACGTACCGTCTCTGGACCTGTAAACGTTTTTGCCTCCACATGGTGCATGAATGCTGCGTGGGTGTCGGCGATAGATTCAGTCCGGAGTCTTCCGATGGGGATACCCGTCATGTAAAACGACCTTAAAAATCTGGGTGACGGTCAAGTTAAAAAAAACTATGACTCCTTATGTGTGTGTTTTGTTTTGGTTTTCTTTGCTTTATAGGCTTACCCGCCAATATGAAGTCATGTGAAAGGACCATAACTTACTGAGGAGCCAGGGAGCCGAGGATTCCAGTACTCCGTCCTTAGCACTCTTCACGATGGTCTCCGGCAGGGGGAGTGAGTGACGTACCATAGCACCGTACAGACCGTACTCCGCCATGATGGAGCTGCGACCCCAGGTCTTCTCTGTCTTCCTCCACTTGGCTCGCCGGTTCTGAAACCAAACCTGGGCACAACAGAAAGAAGAAGAGAAAGAAAAAAAGTAGAATATTGAATTTAAGTTTTATACAGTGTAAAAGGTCATTGGCCCATAATACTTTAAAGAGTTTCACGCTTTAAGGATTTTCTTGAGGAAAATCAAAAGTCAAATTGGAACTAAGTTTCATGACTTCGATAACAATAGTCATGTACAGGTATACAAATAAACGAAAAGAATACAACGAGTGCTAGCACACATACGCACTCGCCTGCACACCCTTAATATATGACAAAAATGACTTATAGGTTTGAAGGAAAAGCTACATAAGTTTACGATAGATTTATGAAGGAATAACGTGCCAGGTGCTATAAAAACAGCTGTGCATTTGTTTTTCTCAAACGATAATAAGCGGTTTCCGTTTTTGCATGTTTAGTGTTTCAATATGTCTCCAACAAGGCTGGTTTCAAACGTTATAATATTTCATTGTAACGAAAGATGCGGGGATTTTTTTTTATTCGAGCGAAGATTTTTTTTAAAACTCATTAGCAGCCTAAATGATGGTTTTAATTCAAAAAAGAGCATGAAAGATTTCTTGTTTTAGAGAAACTTGTGTTCTCCAAATGCCCTCAAGATATAAAAAACTTTTGTACAGTACTGTGTGGTGGTGTTTTGGGATCATTGTAAAATTACAGAATGGTGCATTATCTAACAGGCTGAATTAACAACGAGCTAGAAAGAGAGATAGGGGTGGTTACGGAGAGAAAGAGGTTTAGAAAGCTTTCGGGTGACATACAGTAACACCCAGGAGACGTTGTGAGAATAGCAACGAAACAGAGAGAGAGGGAGAGACTGAGAGCAGAGAATTTGGAAAGGCACTCAGAGAGATTGAAGAGACACAGGCGATCCTTGTGTGGTGGGGGGGGGGGGGAGGGTAGAGGGGGACGGCTGACTTTCTAATTTCTTCATAGATTTATGGAGAAAGGAGAGAGAAAAAATGTATCTATGTTTTATTAAATACAAAATGGAAGGATATCGTTGAGGTGTCTATAAACATTTTCCCAAACTAACATTGGGTATAGCATTAATATTGTAATCTGACCTTGTCTTTTAATTCTATCTTTTGTTTCTTAGTAGTTTTGGTTTTGAAATGCTAATAGTGTTTTTTTTCCGGTCATGATTTTTAGGTGCCCACTAATCTTGTTTCAGATGTAGAACATCTTGAAACGTGGGCAAGAGCGGGAGTCCGTGCTAGAGAGAGAGAGAGAGAGAGAGAGAGAGAGAGAGAGAGAGAGAGGAGGGGGGCAGAGAGAAAGGGGGAATAGAGGAATATAAGAGGGAGATAAACAGACAGAAATAGAAGTTTGAGAGAAAGAGACTTTATATTAGACTTCAAAAGCAATTTTCGCACAATATTTACACCACTCACAAATCCGGAAATGAAGCGTGCATAATCCAAATAGCCCCTTTACGGTAACTCTAAGCTGTTGGGGCCAGTCCTGATTTCGGAGCAAACAGTAATTAACAAGTCAACGGTATTGACTGAGGGTAACAAACAGTAATTAATATTTATGCCTGGTCATGGAACCCGGCGATTTTATAGACACAACGGGCACGCTAGAACTCCGAAAGTAACTAATTTCATTTCCATTACTTTAAGTTCTGATTTTAGAACGTGTTTAACCTGTTGTCAATATTAAATATTGATTGTCCCATCGTTTTCTCTTATGATGTAAATTGGAACCCCACGACAGTTCACAACAAAATTAAGTGTTTATATTTTTGTCGAAGTAATTACTTTATGTCATTATTGGTTTTGCGTTCTCCCCTTTTTTTTTACTGAAAGAACGTTTGTGTTTATTCCGCGTTATGGGATTGTCAGTTAATGGAGTCAATACCACGATCAATGACATGGCTTGCTAGAGTAGAAATCGGATACTGCTGCGATTAAAATCAGACTAGATACATAAGTTAATTATTAACAGTCTCTTCAGCACAGAAGGGAACAAATTTAACACGGAGGGAGGGCCAATAAGTACATTACCCGTTATACTTAACAACAACGACTCCCAAACAATAGGATTATTTACCCTCAAAACCTAAAAAGGACCTCGACAAATTAAGAAATGTTGCGCAAGAGAGAAAGTTAGTGGAATGAACTTACTGCAAGAATACAAGAGGGTGACGAGGCGTCCATTTCGGATGACTGAGACGCAAGGGGCTACAGGTCAGAGTAGTCTAGATATATAATTGCCTTGATGACGGTTTCTTTTTAATGACGCGTTGTTCAAAACCGTTCCTAAATCTAAGAGAATAAATATATTTTTTCACACGCCCATTATCTAGCCCTCTCGTAAGGTGAATGAAGCGTATTTCAAAATAATATCGGAACGAGATATATAAAAAAACGGCGGCTTAGCTTTTTGCTAACGGGCTCTAATCACAAACAGGATAGGTGCGCAGTGCGACGTAGCCGTTATAGAACTCTTTCACTACTAACCTTTTCTGTGTGTAAAATTCAGAAGGTGGGCTCACCAGCCAACTCTTCTGTTAGCGAGGTACTTTATTCAAATTACTTCGGCGCTACATCTAGGCCTAAAAACTCACCATTGTCCAAGGGGAACTACTCTAAAAAATTTTAAAAGTTCATGGAACAGTCCCATGGACACATGTTGATCACCACGCACCATGTCGTGAGTACTCTAAAAGCAGAGCAAACAGGAAGGTTTGCAACGTACGCCATGCTGTTCATACGCAGTTCATTGTCGCCGTGTTGTTCCAACAAGGTAAAGTGAAGTGAGGAGTAAGCGTCTTGTTTTGTTTTGTTTTCGTTTTTTTTGTGTATAAATAGCGCCTAATTCGTTAAAAGGCTCTAAGCGTTTCGCCAACCAATTTATTACCCTCTGAACTCATGAAGAAGCAATTCAAGCTAATCTGCATGCGGCGCACTGACAAAATTTTCCACTGCCTTTAGTCATGTGCTCATTTAATGCCTCATTGTCTTTCCCTTTAGTCCCTTTAGCTTTAGTTACCTTTCCTCTAGGTCCGAGAATTAAGTATCTATCACCTGCCCTTGAGGTAGTTTTAATCATGAATTGCTTCACTTTATTTTGATAACCCTACGGGCGATTTTATATTGTAATACTAATACGATTGATGCATGTAATGTCACAATATTATGCCAAATTCTTCCATGAGTCGTCATTTTGAGCTGAATAAAGACAAAATTACGTCGAATAGTGGGTAAAATGTTTTGCACTCATTATTGCAAAGGTACATTAGACCAATCTGTATTACAGTTACTCTTTCTCCCAACATTACTATTCAGAACAATATTAGGTAAAAATGGATAAAAAAGAAGACAATGAAATTTCAGAAACAAAGCTCATACCCATAGAAGAAAAGAGATAAGATGTATACATAGGGGTCTACTTGTCAAAAGTTGAGAGAGATGGTGAACTGAGAATGGCAGAAAATTTAGAATTATAAAAGCTAGCACAAAAAAACGAAGGAGAGAGAAAGAAACAGAAAGAGGCAGAGACACAGAGTCAGACAGACAGAGAGATACAGATACAGAGACAGAGACAGAGACAGAGAGAGAGGCAGGCAAACAAGGAAAGAATGAAAGTAAACTCGGAAACAGAAATTGCAGTTTTCATATAACATTTGGGCATTCTGATACAGTAACCATTCAGCAAGATAGATGGAGCGATGAAGATCCGACAGAGTGGGATAAGTGAGTATTAGGACTAAAAAATCAGGATTGTCTGAAAAGAAGATTGACATGTAAAACAGAAAGGACGGTGAAGTTACCGGTGACTGCGTTAACCACAGACTGGGGTTTGATTAATTGTCAACACATTAACGGATTGAACCAGGGGTTGTCCCATGGGTTGACAGAGATTCATATTATTAATTTGCACTCGTTGGGCGAGATGATTGTGAGCCAATACAGACTTTAAGCAGCAACGCGTGAGTATGACGCGAACG